>JAVXUO010001990.1:0-166746 GCA_033065855.1 Escallonia rubra | reverse complement strand
TGTCATGGAAAATGGGACCCCAATGGGCCTTTGGGTGCGACCAAAATAAGTTGGGAACAATTTGTTAAGAGGTTGGTTCCTATTTGCTTATGCACAAATTCGATTAGTCTTAACACTTGCATTCATGCTTTCACACCCTAGTAATGCTTGATAAGAATGTTGTACAACATGTATATCACGTGGACATCTATCTGGGACCTGATCCTTTATTCTGATCCAAGAATTTTGGGACAACAAGAACAAGCTTAAGCCAACAACTTGGGATAGAGAGTTTTATTTTGTATTCACAAATGAGTTGAGGTGATAAAGAGAACAACTCTAAAAAGGCATTATATACTTGTTGACATCTGCGGTGGCAAGGATACATGACTTTGTAAATGAGCACTTTTTTAAGCTCCTTAGTGGCTGGAGTACTGGATTGCTCTAGAATACTAAAATAATCGCTTATATATTTGAAAACAAATGATGTGCTTACTTTTTTTAAAGATTCGGATTGGTCATGTGGCCATGAAATAGTTATGAACATTTTCCATCATCAACATGCACCTTGACTAACAACTCTTGTATAGGAGAATCACATTCATTGTCTGCGAGAAGTTGCAAAGGTGTAGACATAATTAAATCGTTGAACGCCTCGACAAGTAGATAAAACCAACTGTTATGCCATTGATTGGCGTCCTCCACGTGCAATAATAAATGTTGTCACTCTCATCAAATGTAATCGTATTCACCTTTTTTAGTTTCTCGAGACGTTGATATGGATTTCAGTCCAAGCTTAGAATCTTCAGACGGAACTCAGGCATATGAAATGTAGTACACAAATTACATTCATCGTGAGTCAGAGTAACTTGACCTACAGAAGGATATGTTGATTTTGAAGTTTGACTTTTTTATGTCCATGGGTGACTGACCACTTGCGTACGAAGGCCTCAATCTTGGGCTGGAATCTGTATTACCTTCTTGAGAAATTGCGAAAAGATTAGACATCAAACGCAATCACAGATGAAGAGAGTGATAACTTTTGTTGATAGAGGATGCCAATTAACGACAAAAAATAACTTTTAGTAGTTCGAGACAGCCTACCAAATCTCTAACATCGATTTTCAGGCCGTCGAACTTATACTACAAACAATACCTATAAGGTGGAGATTAAACTTTTAATTTGAGGTTGGCCGAGGATGCAAGCCTCGTTAGCGAGTTCGAGCCTTCGAAGATCAAGTCTGACTTGACCAACTGGAGATTAAAGGGATACTGATTTAAGAGCTGGTTTATGTCATTTTTGTCAACTATTGAATTAGGTTATTAGATGAGAAAGACACGACATCTAGGACGCTTAAAAGGGCAAACACTTATCTCGTCATCATCTCTATGTTTCCCAAAGCTTTAAGGTTCATTCCTATCGAGCATGTTAGTACACTAAACTACAATTTGGGATTGTAGATAAATATGTCCATGAAGGATGTGTTTGTTGATTAGAGCCACGTATTAAGGGCATTACGAGACGCATATCTATATCTCAAATGCGGAGAAAAAGAGATCCAACTCATTGGCCTTGGAAAAGGTTACATAGTAGTTGGGATGATTAGACGGGCCTGATACTGGTGAGGTAGATATGGATTTCAGCCAAGCTTCACGCCTTCACGAGAAAGTAGTGGCATCAAAATGTTGAACTTCCAACGCCAACATATGCTTCTCTAGGTCAACTTACATAGGCACAATCAAGAGAATTGTATTTCGTGATTGTCAGACTCCCATTCCACTTCTTTCATGACGATTATCGTGTTGGACGATATCATTATAAGAGATGAAGACGGTGTCACTGAACATGTTGAGATTCAGAATACTCGTGAAAATAACCAAAGCCGCAATAGGATTCAGTGCATACAATTTCTTAGTTTAACATTCCTGACGATTCTAAACTTTATAGTCTACGATTATATGGTTATAGCGAAAATCGAGGTTCTTCTTCAAGGCCAAAATTAGGAACTCGTTTCTTATATATTATATTGGAGGAACTTGTCTATAATACGGTTATAGACAATGGAAGAGGTCTTCGATACCAAATATCTTTCTTTAATCACAAGTCGAGAAATTTGCAAAAAAACATTCTGGTAAGCAATTAGCTTCCTCTAAACATGTATGATACTCCAACATCATAATATAAGGAACCAGTTTCACATTTTGATCTTCAAGACGAACCTAGATTTTTGGTGTAACCGTATTATCATAGACTATAAAGTTCATACTCGCCTCAAATGTTAAGCCAAGAAATTATACGCAATGAATCATGTTGTAGCTTTGGTTATTTTCACGAGCATTCCAAATCTCAACATGCTCACTGACACCATCATCAACTTTTATAATGATATCATCTAGCACGAAAATTGGCATGAAATGAGTTGTATGAGAGACTGATAATGTTTGAACAACACTTTCAGTAACATGTTCTTGAGCAGTAAACGGACTATGTTTCTCTTGCGTGCGTCTATGTGACTTGACCCATGGAACCTTGAGAAGGATATGTTGGTTTTGATTTTTGATACCCACTAGTGACTACCTGAGTGTGAAGGCCTTAAGCTTGACTGAAATCTACCTCACTAGTACCAACCATAGGGAATCCTCTAAACATCCCATGTCGACATGGGTATACTCACATGCATCCCTACTTTGTAGCTTAGTGTAATAACCTACTCAATAGGAATGAACCTTAGAAGCTTTGGAAAGGATACAAGGTATTTTGTCTCTCTCATCTGCCGAAGTAATTTAATCGTTGACCGCCTCGATAAATAGATAAAACTAATTGTTATGCCATTCATAGGCGTCCTCCATCTCCAATAATAAATGTTGTCACACTCCTCAAATTTAATTGTATTCTACGTTTAACCTTTTTAAATTTCGCAAGAAGTTGATATGGGTTTCAGCGCAAGCTTGAGACCTTCAGGCGCAAGTAGTCATCCATGGCATAAAAAGTTTGAACCTCCAAAACCAACACGTTTTGTAGGTCGGGTTACTCAGGCCCACGAAATGTTGTCCGTGTTACTGCTCGTGCGTTTTTGTTGAAAGGTGATGCCAAAGCATTTTTGGACCAAAATTGTGCTTGTTACATGCCACATCTTATGCCGATTTTCACGTTGGATAGGGGGATCGTTTCGATGAAAATGTTGAAATCTGAAAGACTAGTGGAAATAATGAAAGCTACAACATGCTTCATTGCATGCAGTTTGTTAGTTTAACGCTCGAGGGGAGTTTGGAGTTCCTTTTCTATGATAAGGCATTATAGCTTCAGACTCGCCTCAAATGTTAGGCTAACAAACTGTATGCAATGAATCATGTTGTAGCTTTCATTATGACCACGAGTATTTTAGATCTCAACATGTCCATTTAAACCACCGTTCCCCATTCCAACTCGATAATCGGCATAAGATGTGGCATGAAACAAGTGGAATAGAGGTCTAAAATTGCTTGAGCATCACTCTTCAGCAAACATGCTCTTGAGGAGGAGTACACAAACTACATTCTCCGTGGGCCAGAGTAACTTGACCTACAGAAAGATATGCTGATTTTGAAGTTTTACTTTTTTATGTCCATGGGTGACTGTATCTTGGGCTGGAATCTATATTAGCTTATTGAGAAATTGCGAAAAGATTAGACATCAAACGCAATCGCAGATGAAGAGAGTGATAACTTTTGTCGATAGAGGATGCCGATTAACGACAAAAAATAACTTTTAGTAGTTCGAGACAGCCAACCAAATCTCTAACATCGATTTTCAGGCCGTCGAACTTATACTACAAATACTACCTATAAGGTGGAGATTAACTTTTAATTTGAGGTTGGCCGAGGATGCAAGCCTCGCTGGCGAGTTCGAGCCTTTGGAGATCAAGTCCGACTTGACAACCTGGAGATTAAATGGATACTGATTTAAGAGCTGGTTTATGTCTTTTTCTCAACCATTGAATTAGGTTATTGGATGAGAAAGACACGACATCTAGGACGCTTAAAAGGGCAAACACCTATCTCGTCATCATCTCTATGTTTCCCAAGGCTTTAAGGTTCATTCTATCGAGCATGTTATTACACTAAACTACAATTTGGGGATGTTGATAATCATGTCCATGAAGGATGTGTTTGTTGATTAGAGGCACGTATCAAGGGCATTACGAGACGCATATCTATATCTCAAATGCGGAGAAAAAGAGATCCAACTCATTGGCCTTGTAAAAGGTTACATAGTAGTTGGGATGATTAGAGTAGCCTGATACTGGTGAGGTAGATATGGATTTCAGCCAAGCTTCACGCCTTCACGAGAAAGTAGTGGCATCAAAATGTTGAACTTCCCACGCCAACATATGCTTCTCTAGGTCAACTTACATAGGCACAATCAAGAGAATTGTATTTCGTGTACAGCTAGAGAGTATGTTACTGAAGCTTTGTTAGACTCCCATTCCACTTCTTTCATGACAATTATCGTTTTGGAAGATATCATTATAAGAGATGACGACAGTGTCACTAAATATGTTGAGATTCAGAATACTCGTGAAAATAACTAAAGCCACAATAGGATTCAGTGCATACAATTTCTTAGTTTAACATTCGTGACGATTTTGAACTTTATAGTTTACGATTATACGGTTATAGCGAAAATCAAGGTTCTTCTTCAAGGCCAAAATTAGGACCTCGTTCCTTATATATTATATTGGAGGAACTTGTCTATAATACGGTTATAGACAATGGAAGAAGTCTTCAATACCAAATATCTTTCTTTAATCACAAGTCGAGAAATTTGCAAAAACCATTCTGGTATGTTACTGAAGCTTTGTCAGACTCCCATTCCACTTCTTTCATGACATCGTGTTGGACGATATCATTATAAGAGATGACGACGGTGACTGATATCTTGAGATTCGGAATACTCGTGAAAATAACCAAAGCCACAATAGGATTCAGTGCATACAATTTCTTAGTTTAACATTCGTGACGATTCTGAACTTTATAGTTTACGATTATACGGTTATAGTGAAAATCAAGGTTCTTCTTCAAGGCCAAAATTAGGAACTCGTTCCTTATATATTATATTGGAGGAACTTGTCTATAATACGGTTATAGACAATGGAAGAAGTCTTCAATACCAAATATCTTTCTTTAATCACAAGTCGAGAAATTTGCAAAAACCATTCTGGTATGTTACTGAAGCTTTGTCAGACTCCCATTCCACTTCTTTCATGACGATTATCGTGTTGGACGATATCATTATAAGAAATGACGACGGTGTCACTGAATATGTTGAGATTCGGAATACTCGTGAAAATAACCAAAGCCACAATAGGATTCAGTGCATACAATTTCTTAGTTTAACGTTCGTGACGATTCTAAACTTTATAGTCTACGATTATACGGATATAACGAAAATCAAGGTTCTTCTTCAAGGCCAAAATTAGGAACTCGTTCCTTATTTATTATATTGGAGGAACTTGTCTATAATACGGTTATAGACAATGGAAGAGGTCTTCAATACCAAATATCTTTCTTTAATCACAAGTCGAGAAATTTGCAAAAAACCATTTTGGTAAGCAATTAGCTTCTTCTAAACATGTATGATACCTCCAACATCATAATATAAGGAACCAGTTCCACATTTTGATCTTAAAGACGAACCTTGATTTTTTGTGTAACCGTATTATCATAGACTATAAAGTTCATACTCGCCTCAAATGTTAAGCCAAGATATTATACGCAATGAATCCTGTTGTAGCTTTGGTTATTTTCACGAGCATTTCAAATCTCAACATGCTCACCGACACCATCATCAACTTTTATAATGATATCATCAAGCACGAAAATCGGCATGAAACGAGTTGTATGAGAGACTGATAATGTTTCAACAACACTTTCAGTAACATGTTCTTGAGCAGTAAACGGACTACGTTTCTCTTGTGTGCGTCTATGTGACTTGACCCATGGAACCTTGAGAAGGATATGTTGGTTTTGATTTTTTATACCCACTAGTGACTACCTGCATGTGAAGGCCTTAAGCTTGAATGAAATCTACCTCACTAGTACCAACCATAGGGAATCCTCTAAACATCCCATGTCGACATGGGTATACTCACCTGCATCCCTACTTTGTAGCTTAGTGTAATAACCTGCTCACTAGGAATGAACCTTAGAAGCTTTGGAAAGGATACAAGGTATTTTGTCTCTCTCATCTGCCGAAGTAATTTAATCGTTGACCGCCTCGATAAATAGATAAAACTAATTGTTATGCCATTCATACGCATCCTCCATCTCCAATAATAAATGTTGTCACACTCCTCAAATTTAATCGTATTCGACGTTTAACCTTTTTAAATTTCGCAAGAAGTTGATATGGGTTTCAGCCCAAGCTTGAGACCTTCAGGCGCAAGTAGTCATCCATGGCATAAAAAGTTTGAACCTCCAAAACCAACACATTATGTAGGTCGGGTTACTCAGGCCCACGAAATGTTGTCCATGTTACTGCTCGTGCGTTTTTGCTGAAAGGTGATGCCGAAGCATTTTTGGACCCTAATTGTGCTTGTTACATGCCACATCTTATGCCGATTATCACGTTGGATAGAGGGATCGTTTCGATGAAAATGTTGAAATCTAAAAGACTAGTGGAAATAATGAAAATTACAACATGCTTCATTGCATGTAGTTTGTTAGTTTAACGCTGGAGGCGAGTCTGGAGTTCGTTCTCTACGATAGGCGAGTCTGGAGTAAGCGGGACCACCGAAGTTGGGGCTTGATGTACAGTAGCTCCATTGTAATAATTTTTTCTAGGCTGAAATCAGACTCCACATATAACAACCCGCAATCCACCACCATATCCCATCACCTTTACGCCATAGCCCCACCAACCATGGTGACCCCCCACTGGTTGCCACACCCACCATCATAGCTCCCATCACCACAACAAGCCCTATTGGTCGCCCCACCCACCATTGCAGTCCTCACTACCGCAATAACGAATTACCGGTAGGATCTAATGCACTTATGGGATTCAAGTACAATAGAAGGGGCAATGTATTTTGTTGATGCTGCATTGTAGAGAGTTCTCTGGCGACTCGTATTTGCTTTGCCTATGTGGACGTCGGCACAGATAGTGGTGACGGCGAACTTAGGGTTGTAAATATAAAACTCAAATGACCTTTTTACTCTTAATGAACTAATATATTGTGTAGGGTGTTTGATTTCGTAATCAAGTACTTAAAACTTATAGTTTTCAATGCCTTTCAAATTAAGCATGATTGATAATGCTTAACGTCGTAGCGCTTAAAATTTTAATTCCTACAAAAAATAGACTAAAATTTAAAGCCCTGATAGACTTACTTAATGCTCCTAATTCTAAATGAGATAATTAAAAGTTATTTAACATAATTTCACATAAAAAGAATAATTATCACCATAATGCCATCTTGATTAATTTGCTAGTAACATTGCCTCCACTGCATTACAACCATCAACACAACTATTATTCATTCGTGCTACAACCATCATAATTACCATGACCTAGCCACTACCACCACCACGAGGACAACGCCACCTCCACCATACCATCGCCGCCATCATTACATCCATGTCCGTCAAAACCATCCATATATCCACTACACTACAATCATTGCCATGACCGCCATGTCTCCGTCTATCCTTATCACCACAATTATCAACACTACATCTTCATGCACCACTATCACTAACATTGACACCTTTTGCCGCCGCCACCACAACCATTATTACTTCTTCACACTGCCACAACCACCAACATGATTTTGGCCAAAAAAAAAGTTATAAATTACATAAATAATCTTGATAAAATGAATAAATTTGTAAATAGAACAAATTTTAGACATTTGTTTTTGGTTTACCAAAGAGATTGACTTATTTTTCAGAAAAAAATCTTAAAGTTTCAATTTTTCGAGTACAACGGTCAACTTTTTCAGCACTTAAATTTCAGTTTTATGAAACAGGACCGTATGCTTAATATAATAGCATAATTGTCTTTCTCATCAGTAGCCATGAGAAGTTATCAATGGCCCACATTCTAAATTGCTTTAAAAGTTTTAGAAAACTAAACCCCCAGGTTTGGAAATGTCATTTTCAAATTACATCTTTACCAAAGATATCTCTTTTTTTTCTTTTTGAATCCTCCTTGTCTCAATACACTCTAAAAGCCTAATCTCCTTTGCACACCGGCAACATTGTTGTTAGATCCTGCATATTTAAATGTTTATATATCAAAAAAGAGAGAAAAAATAGAGAGTTTTGGGACGTAACGGGTATTTTGCAATTTTTATTATTTTAGGAAGTATATTTCTTTTAGGTTATTGATACTTTACGTACAATATATTCTCTAGGAACCTAAGAGCACACCAAGAGTCTCCAAAGAATCCCTAGGAAGATACTTTTTGAGATTTGCAAATTACTTTGAAGTAAAAATTTAATTCAATTATGGAATTGAGATTCGTAGTAGGAATCCTATGAATTTTCTTTGTTGTTAGAAGCTAATTGGAATCTTTGGATATGTTAATTTTTAGGATTTTTGATACAATTGGATTGAGAAGATTAACATTTTGAATTTATTTTGTACCCGTTACGTTTGTTCGTCTTCGATTAAAATATAGTCTTCGCATTCCTGCTACTGTATTGCAAAAGGTAATGCAGTGGTTCTCCATGTTTGATGCCTAGAGAGTAATTGTGGGATTTGAGTATGTTTTGTTCGCCCTGTTCGTTCGTTGTCGCCATCCACGTTGATTTTGTTGTTCGTGCTAGAGCCGTTTTTGACAAGCCTCTAGCGAGTGAGTGTCATAAATTTTCTATTGTACTGGGCTCTTTCCCAATGGCTAGATAACACAATATGCCTGTCAATCTATTGAAGGACATTGTGAATGTTGATACTGTGATTTGCTTCTTTGACCCACACTTTGGACAGACTTATTCCCTTTCTTAAAATTTGGCTTCCATTCGTTGCATTGCATCACCATTGTTTATGCATCGTCTTCTCTGCCTCCTTTCTCCTTCCTTTTCTAGTCATAATTACACCATGAAGCAGAAAAGATCCTTGGTTCATTTATTTTCTTAACAGTGTTATTGCCTTCTTCATTACTTTATTGTTAATATTTGCAAAGTAAGGAGTTATGTGCCATATGTTCATTGTTGAAAAGCCTTCATCAAATTCTTCTTAACAGTAATTTAGATGATCTAGCTATCACATTTACTATTGTACTTTAACGTCTCTAATGTCCGTGTAATCCCTTGCAAAAATCTGTTTTTGAGTATTTCATTTGCGGTATTCCATTTGCATCGAACATGTTCTTTTGCCCCCTTTGATTTAAATTTAGTGCATTTAGAAATTGTTTCAGAGACCCCTTTTGGATTGTCTTAAGATTATTTGTCAATGTTTCTGTCATGGACTATGTGTAACTTATCAGCGACCCTTAGCATGAGCCACATGCCACTTGTTAGTATTTTGCCATTTTTTTTTAATCTTAAGTGCAGTAAATTCCATAAGCCATGTCACAATGTATGTCATTTTCTGTTTCTGACTTACCCACGTGGATTGAAATGTGCGCTAACTCCATGGGATGAGTTAGAGATCGCGATCTTATTTTCTGAACCTGCTTTTACGTGTCAGTTATGACATGTGTAGCCTTATTCTGGGTGGCTCTCTAGTGTCTGTCTCTGTACATAAATATATTTTAGCATTTTGAAATTCAATCTGATATATGATCCGTTGAAATTCTGTACCTCCGTAATATTGTTTTCTCAGACATTTTGTATTCCTTTTGATTGGTCCGTTGAGCGACCTTACTGAGCATTTGGATCACTCCCTTATTGTTTTCATTTCAGGTGATCAGTATGTAGGATTGGATTACAGGACTAGCTGTATGACTGAGAGTTAGCGGTTTTTATCTCAGAGTCAGTATTAGTATTTTTAGATTTAATAATTAAGACAAATTGAATTTGTTTAGATTTTATTTTAGAACTCCGTGTCGAAATAATTTGGATTATATAAATGCTTTAGGCCGCTATGACATTTATTGATGTATCTTTGGGATTGATTAGTAGATGCTTTGAATAACCACTTGGGAGACTTTTTGATATTTTAAGATTTTCTAACTTTGTTTATTTGATATTAGCGCTCCAAAAAAATTCGAGGCATTACAGTTAGTATCAGAACTACAGGTTTAAACTCCTATAGACTCATGCTTAGGATCAGATAAGTTATGAGGTGGGTAGGATGGGTAGATTTAAGTTTATTGTCCTAGTCAGTATCTGATTCTAGTTTTCTCTTGTAGTAATGGCAAGCGGTCGTTATAATAGCCAACAATTGGAATGTGGAGCATGAAAACATCACAGGGAACGAGAATCCGCCAGATCTTCTGACTATCCTAGCAAAACAACAAGCTCAGCTGACTCAGTTACTTGCGAACCAACAAGCTCATGTAAATCAACAGAATCAACCAAACCCACATCGGAATCCTAATCACGGGCAGGCTCAAACTCATAGATTGTTAGAGTAGTTTGACTAGAAGAATGTAGAACCTTTTGGAGGTACTGACGATCTGATTGTGGCAGGGAAGTGGATTTCTTGACTTGAGAAGGTAGTTAGGCCTATGAGTTGTACTGATGAGGTAAAGATAGAACTCACAGTGTATAAGCTAGATGGGGAAGCAGACCATTGGTGGAAAATGATCGAGGATAGTACGATAGTGGAACAACACAAGGCGATGATATAGGATCACTTTAAGGACTTGTTCTTCAACCGAAACTTTCTAAGGAGTCTAAAACAACAGATGCATCGTGACTTTCTGAACCTGAGGCAGGGGGAAAACGAGAATATCGCTGTGTATAAGGTCAAGTTTACGCGACTGTCTCGTTATGATAAGCAGTTGGTGGTAAATGGCAAGGATATAATGCAGATGTTTACTTGGGGCCTTAAGCCTAGTATTGGGCAACGCATTGTTCCGGTCCCGATTGAGACCTATGTTTAGTGCGTGGACATTGCAAAGACCATAGATACTGAGGCAAGAGACTACAGAGATAGGAAAGACGCCAAGGCAGGCAAAAGAGACCGTCCAAAACTATCCCAGTCACACATGGCACAAGGCGATGGGAAGCGGAGACAGACTTCTTCCTTGATTTCTTTTGGTCAGAGGTAGGTCAGGCTCAGGGTAATTTTAGTAGGAATTCTAGTCATAACTTTGCTTAAAAGCCCCCATCTACATGTTTCGACCCCATTTATTAGAGGTATAACAAGAGACACGGTGGTCACAGTTGCCATTGGGATACATGAGTATGCTTCATGTATGGCCAGAAGAGTCACCATATCAGAGATTGCCCCATTCCAGCATTGGGACAATCTAGACCCCAGGGTTCAGTTGTAGAGAGTATAACTTCGGGCCCAAGACAGAGTATGAGTCACTCAGTAGAAGGGCATAAACTTAAGGCTACCGGCAGGGTGTTCAACATGACAGTTAAAGATGCATCAGGTTCAAAGGATGTGGTGGCAGGTACTATTCAGATTAACTTAAATGATGCTCATGTATTATTTAACTCTGGTGCCACACACTCCTTTGTTTCTCTTTCGTTTACACGTCGCCTTGGGGTTAAACCCCAGTCTCTTGACTGTGAGTTGTCTGTGGGCACTCCAGTTAGGGATTATGTGGTAGTTAAGTCAGTATTGAGGAACTGCAAGATCTAGATTTGCGATAGGGACCTTCCCGGAGATCTAGTTCTTTTAGATATTTGTGATTTTGAATTTTGGGTATAGATTGGTTGGCATCCTATCATGCCTTAGTTGTCTGCTTTGAGAAGCGAGTTCATCTATCTGATTCGCCTGAGTTTGAGTTTCGGGGTTCAAAGCCTAGTGTCTTGTCTATTATCTCAGCTATTGCGTCCTGACATATGCTTCCAAGGGCTGTGAGGGTTATGTTGCACACGTCCTTGATACTAGTCACGGAGGTCTTGAGATATCAGACATACCAGTAGTACGCAATTTTCCTGAGGTGTTTCCTGAGGAGTTGTCAGGAAAACCCATCGATCGTGAGGTTGAATTCACGATTGATGACGCCTACAGAGCACCATTATCTAAGCTAGTTAGATTATATATTGATGAGATCGTGAAGTTGCATGGGAACCATTATCAATAGTGTCAGATCAAGATCCGTATTTTACTTCAAATTTCTGGAGGAGTTTCTAGGATTCTATGGGCACTGATCTCCATTTCAGCACCGCTTACCACCCACAGATAGATGGGCAGTCTGAACGTACCATTCAGACGTTATAGGATATGTTGAGGGCTTGCACGCTAGACTTTGGTGGCAGTTGGCATAGTCATTTACCTTTAGTTGAGTTTGCCTATAATAAAAGCTATCAGGCAAGTATTAAGATGGCCGTTTAAGGCATTGTATGGATGGAGGTGTAGGAATCCACTATGCTGAAATGAGGTAAGAGAGAGAGAGACGGTTATTGGGACCAGAGTTAGTATAGTTGACTGCTCAAAAAGTTGATTTGATTTGAGAACGTCTCAAAATAGCTCTAGACAGACAGCGCAGTTATACATCTTACCGTCACCGCAAACTTGAGTTTGAGGTAGGTGATCACGTATTTTTAAGAGTTTCACCTTGGAAGGGGATGATGCGTTTCGTTAAGAATGGCACGCTTAGCCCTAGGTTTGTTAGGCCATTTGAGATTTTGGAGAGCATCGGTCCAGTTGCTTACATAGTTGCATTGTCGCCAGAGCTTTCACACGTTCATAATGTTTTTCATGTTTCGAATCTGAGGAAGTACATTTATGATCCCACACTCATTGTGCTGTATGAGCCTTTATCAATGCAGGATGATCTTTCCTACGAAGAGCAACAAGTTGAGATTCTTGACCATCGTGATCAGGTGTTACGAATAAAATTCATTTTCTTAGTTAAGGTTTTATGGCAGAACCATGAAATTAAGGAGGTCACTTAAGAATCTGAAGAGAATATATGACATACTTATCCGCACCTTTTAATTTTTATATTTCTTTTAGGTTATTGATAGTTTACGTACTACATATTTTCTAGGAAGATCACACTAAAGTTCAGAAGAGTCTCCAAAGAATCCCTAGGAAGAGACTTCTTGAGATTTGCAAACTACTTTGAAGTAAGAATTTAATTCGATTATTAAATTGAGATTCGTAGTAGGAATCTTACGAATTTTCTTTGTTGTTAGAACCTAATTGGAATGTTTGGATATGTTAATTTTTAGAATTTTTTATACAATTGAATTGAGAAGATCAACATTATAATTTTAATCGTGCAATTAGAAATAAGGATTTGCTTCCTTCAATTCGAATTGTGCTCGGACCCCTTAGCTTTTATTTTGTACCTGTTATGTTTGTTTTGTCTTCGATTAAAATATACTCGTTGCATTCCTGGTACTGCACTGTAAAAGGTAACGCATTGGTTCTCCATGTTTGACACCCATAGAGTAATTGTTGGATTTGACTGTGTTTTGTTGGCCTTGTTCGTTCGTTGTCGACATTCACATTGATTTTGTCGTAGGTGCTAGAGCCGTTTTTTACAAGACTCTTGCGAGTGACAGTCATAAATTTTCTGTTGTATTGGGCTCTTTCCCGATGCTAGATAACACATGCCTGTCTGTCAATGTATTGAAGGACATTGTGAATGTTGAGTGTGATTTATTTCTTTGACCCAAACTTTGGACATACTTGTTCCCTTTCTTTTTGGCTTCCATCCGTTGAATCGGGTGGGGATCATCACCATTGCTTAAGCATCGTCCTCTCTGTGTCTCCTTTCTCCTTCCTTTCTAGTCATAATTACACCATGAAGCAGAAAAAGATCCTTGGTTCCTTTATTTTCTTAACAGTGTTGTTGCCTTCTTCATTACTTTATTGTTAATATTTGCAAAGTAATGAGTTAAGTGCCATATGTTCATTGTTGAAAAGCCTTCATCAAATTCTTCTTAAATTCTTGGCTGTAGTACCAGCTTAACAGTAATTTAGATGATCTACCATATTTAGATTATTGTACTTTAACGTCTCTAATGTCCGTGTAATCCCTTGCAAAAATCTGTTTTTGAGTATTTCATTTGCGGTATTCCATTTGCATCGAACATGTTCTTTTGCTCTCTTTGATTTAAATCTAGTGCATTTAGAAATTGTTTCAGATAACCCTTTTGGATTGTCTTGCAAATATTTGTCCATGTTTTTGTCACAGACTATGTGTAACTTATCAGAGACACTTAACGTGAGCCACATGCCACGGGATGTATATGATCCATTAGTTTATATAGTCTAGGCCACTTGTTAGTATGTCACCAAATATTAGTTATTTTTTTTTATCTTAAGTGTAATAAATTTCCTGAGCCATGTCACAGTATATGGGACTTTCTGTTTCTCACTTACCCACGTGGATTAGAACGTGGGTTAACTTAGTGAGATGAGTTAGAGATCGTTCTTATTTTCTGAACTTAGTTTCACGTGTCAGTTATGGCATGTGTGACCTTATTCTAATGGCTCTCTAATGTCTGTCTCTGTACACATATATTTCGGCATTTTGAAATTCGGTCTGATATCAGTTCCGTTAAAATTATGTACCTACATAATCTCGTTTTCTCATACATTTTTGTATTTCTTTTGATTGGTCCGTTGAACAACCTTATTGGGCATTTGGTTCACTCCCTTATTGTTTTCCTTTCAGGTGATCAGTAGGTAGGATTGGATTACAGGGCCAGCTGTGTGACTGAGAGCTAGCAGTTTTTATCGCAGAGTCAATATTAGTATTCTTAGATGTAATAATTAAGACAAATTGAATTTTTTTAGATTTTATTTTGAAACTATATGTCCGAGTAATTTTGATTATATAAATGCTTTATGCCGCTATGGCATTTATTGATGTATTATTAGGATTGATTAGTATATGCTTTGAATAACCACTTGGGAGACTTTTTGATATTTTGAGATTTTCTGACTTTATTTATTTGATATTAGGGCTCCGGAAAAATTCGGGGCGTTACAATTGTTCCTTGTCTTAGTTTTACCGCTTTTAAGTCTTAAGTTTCAAAATTGACACTATGGTTCTTTTTGTTTTTTTTGCATTTTGAGAAAACCATAACACCTCCTTGTCTCTATACACTCTAAAAGCCTAATTTCCTTTGCCGCATCGGCAGCGTTGTTCCCTATCTTAGTTTTACAGCTTGTAAGTCCAAAGTATTAAAATTGACATGATAGTTCAACTTTTAAGCCGAGTAATACCTATGAGGTCCCATTTGGAAAACAAACAATCCACTTTATTAAAATTATAACATAATTCAATTAGGAAGTTTCTATTTTATTTAATTTTTCTTTATACCTTTTGGCAGTGGTAAATATGCAAGATTTTGCATTGTTCTCGATGATAAGTTATTTGAAGAATGGATCAAGCTCAATTTAGCTCCAATTGAGGTTACCCAAGAGTTACACTCAACTTCTTAAGAAATTGAAAAAAAGTTAGATGTCGAGTACAATTACATTTGAAGAGAGAATGATACCCTTTACATGTTTGGAGACGAGGACCTTAATCAACGGTATATAATCACTTTTAGAAGTCCGAGCACCCAACCAAACCTCTGACAACCATTTTTAGGTCATCCACCGTATAACACATTGCATAGAAGGTGGAGAATGAAACTTTTGAATCGAGTTTGGTCAAGGTTGCAAACTTCATAGGCGGGTCTGAGCCTTTGGTGTTCAAATCTGGCTATGGCATCCTCGACACTTGTGAAGTTTTAAAACCATACTAGCTTGCAGTGTTATGGTGCCTTGTGATCTCTATCCTGGCTTTTATGTTCACTTGTCGTGATGTGATAGGTCTTACAGGTTCAAGTTTTCTCCTACAAGTAACCGTTCACTAAGTATGATAAGCTTATATGAAAATTTAAAAGTGTGAATGGATTGGCCTAATTGTTGACCGAGCCAAATTCGAACTCTATACTTAGTTTTTGTTGCGCTAATCTTCAATATCAAGTGAGTGCGGAAGGGATACACCAATAATTAGCATGACCTTTTGCATTCACATGTGAACTGTGTGGCCTCAGTATCACCGCCATGAATTGCCGGGTCATCTAAGTCATCTTAGGAAAGGTAAAGAGGGAAAGAAAGATAGAGCATGTAAAATTTTGGAAGTGAACTAACATTTCTACAAAATGCTCTTAGTACAAGGTTTACTCAATGGTTTGGGCAAATGAGCCATCCCTATTTATCGTCTCCATCATCCTCAATAGATGATTGAGATCATTTTAATACTAAGGCATACAGGTACAAAGTAAAATACTATGCGAAAATATCAAGAAATTTACAAGCTTGCAAAATATTCTAGAATTCGCTATTATGTTTTAAAGAAGCTAGACTAATTTGAAACTTTCCAAATGCTACCATGGAATCGCCCACTAAGAAATGATTTATGCATATAGTGAGCATCTTCACTGGTGTATACGTGGACAAGCCTCCAAATTCTTGGCGGGATTTGACACTCTCCCTTATCTATGCCAACGATGCCCTCATCGTGTCTCGTTGGTGAAATGTCGATGTCCTGAAATCACCATAAAGTGCCCGCAGGTTCCCAACTTGCTTTCTTCTCTAGCAGTCCTTTATCCATTGCACGAAGTAACCTAGACAATAACGACAATGCTTCTCCCCGATCACCTTGCTTAATGTTCTTGTCAAAAGATGTTGTGATAGAGGGCATCTGCTTCCTTAGACTCGCCTCACTCGGGGTCTTTTAAGACTCTGCATTCAACTTGGCAATCACCGATCTAGCCACTTTGAACTCGACACGTCTCTTCTTCTATTGTCTGCCGACTTCTTCATCTTCTTTGATGCCTTTCAAGGTAGGAACGCGTAATGTCTGGATGCTTATGCCATGGCTTAGCTTCTAGGAATAAAGGTGGACTCCTTTCCTTATAGTTGACACATGAGTGTGTGGAGTGAATAGTCGTTGCCCCATCGCAAGCTCAAATAGGCTCTTGTTGTCGCCTCCCTCCCGCCACAAGTTGTATGGGAATTGCGCCACGTCAAGCACTCGACCCAATTCTGCTGGTTTGCGCTCACGAAGTGGCTTCAAGCATATAGTTCCGAGAGTGCATTACGAATATGTTTACCCATCAATTTGTCGATCACACATCGTGGATAAGTGTAGCGACACCCCCTCAAGCCAAAAGAGCTTCATTAAAAAAAAAACTAATTTTGATGTGAGTCACGTTCACTAATGGCCTTAGGGAAGCCTAAAGACTTAAACAAATTCTTGAAGAACAATGGGGATGCCTCCAGATTTTGTCAGTTGTAGTGTGCGACTTTATCCATCACTCAGGGGCGGAACTACGCTTGTACGAGGGGGGGCTATAGCCCCCCCTAAGATTTTGAATTTTTTTTCTTAAATATATATAGTTTTTTTTTTCATTTTCCACTTTTCCTTTCTCTCTCTCTCTCTCCCCCTCTCTCGGCCGACTCATAGTCAGATAGTCTCATAGTCACCGGACAGTCGGTCAGTCGGACACCGGTCGGCGGTCGATCGCCGTCACGTTGTGGCGTCAGTGAAGCTCTCACGCCGTCGCCGTGACGCCGGCATCTCTCCTCCAGTCCTCCTCTCTCGGCTCTCTCAGCCACCGCAGCTCACCGCCCGCACGCCGGCTGCCGGCACCACCCACAGACCCCGGCCACCGGTCGTCGGCTCAGCTGGGCTCTCATCAGTTGGTCGCCGTTCGTCCTCCGATTCCGAAGTGCGAAGCCGGCGAAGGCCCTCCTCAGTTCGGCGGTCCCCACCCCAACTCCGGCCAGTCTCCACCCAACTCCGGCGACTCCGGCCAGAACAGATCTGGGCGGCAGATCTACCGTCTACGAGCGGGCGCACGAACCGAGGAAGTTTCACCACTGCCGTTCGGCGGTCACGGCGCTTGAACAATTTGATTAACATTGCGACAACGACGCCGTTCTGATTTCTGAGGACCGAGGTCAGTGTGCATTTTGAACAATTTCTTTTGCTATTGAGAATTGATTATTTGATTAATAATTTTAGGTTGTTAGTTGTGTATTTGATAATTTAGATTACTAATTGATGCTTTATGGATGTTAATCGTGCATTGAGCACTAAGATTTGAGATTGTTGATGGAGGATGGGACCCAATTGGATTTTTATCCCATTTGAGCATTGATTATTTGATTGATAATTTTAGGTTGTGTGTTTTTTAGTATGTTTTGTGTATTATCGAAAAGTGCACTTTATTTTTGTGTGTTATTTTACTTATAAAAATATTTATCTCATTCGGTATATTTTTAGCCCCCCCAGGATAAAATCCTGGTTCCGCCACTGATCACTTCCTGTTATGTGTATATGATTGCACCAACTCTTATAATTACATATGAAGTCAACGATAATGTGGTTTCATGTCTGGCAATTTTCATTCGGTAATTCAGTTTATTATAAGTGGCTTTTCATTCATAACTATTGTTCCATGTGCAAGTGAAGTACCTCAAAGGGCATAACTTAATTGTAGTGACATACATCTTCGTTTGACAATTTTTTTTTTTTTCAGTTTTTAAAGAGCAGCTTAATTTTATTTTTTTTTCAAAAACAAGTGAGTGTTTGATAACCCTTTTTATTTTGACTTTTTTTTTTGTGGTTTGCGGTGGCGGTGGTGGGGCGTTGCAGTGGTCGACGGTGGTGGTGGTGGTGGCTGCCGGCAGTGGTCGCCGGCCGTCGGAGGTGGCTGCCGGCAGTCTCCGGCGGTGGTCGCTTGAGGTGGCTGCCGGCGGTGGGAGGCTGGTGGTGGTGGTCTCAAAAAAAAAAAACCAGTTTTTGGAGTT
The DNA here is from genome assembly GCA_033065855.1 of Escallonia rubra. NCBI lineage: Eukaryota > Viridiplantae > Streptophyta > Magnoliopsida > Escalloniales > Escalloniaceae > Escallonia > Escallonia rubra. The sequence goes on along the minus strand of JAVXUO010001990.1, from coordinate 147,890 downwards.
TTTTTTTTTTCTTTGTAGTTTAAAAACTGATTTTTTAAATTAGAGAAGGAAAAAAAAAATAGTTACCAAACGCACTTTTTTTTTCTAATTTTCAAAACTGAAAAAAAAAGAAGAAAAAAAAACCGCGTCAAACGTGGCCTGTGACTGTGTTGATGTCTATTTTTTTTTTTTCTGGTTGGCAACTTGGAAAAATATCGACAGACTAAGTAGCTACCTGCTTAGCTACTTATTTTGATAGCTTATCATTGAAGGGACCAGATGGTGGCTCTGTACTAACTGTAGCTTATTATTTTGCTTTCTTGCCTTCATGATTTCCTCTAGGCTTTTGAGAGAGGGAGCTGAGTAGGTGGTTATGAAAATGAAGTTTTGCATATTGTTGAATGCCAAAAGGGTTCGAAAATATATGCTACATGTATAAAAGTGCTGTCAATTGTGAAATTGAATCGGGTGGGGATCATCACCATTGCTTATGCATCGTCCTCTCTGTCTCCTTTCTCCTTCCTTTTCTTGTCATAATTACACCATGAAGCAGAAAAGGTCCTTGGTTCCTTTATTTTCTTAACAGTGTTGTTGCCTTCTTCATTACTTTATTGTTAATATTTGCAAAGTAATGAGTTAAGTGCCATATGTTCATTGTTGAAAAACCTTCATCTTAAATTCTTGGCTGTAGTACCAGCTTAACAGTAATTTAGATGATCTACCATATTTAGATTATTGTACTTTAACGTCTCTAATGTCCGTGTAATCCCTTGCAAAAATCTGTTTTTGAGTATTTCATTTGCGGTATTCCATTTGCATCGAACATGTTCTTTTGCTCTATTTGATTTAAATCTAGTGCATTTAGAAATTGTTTCAGATACCCCTTTTGGATTGTCTTGCAAATATTTGTCCATGTTTCTGTCACAGACTATGTGTAACTTATCAGTGACACTTAACGTGAGCCACATGCCACGAGATGTATATGATCCATTAGTTTATATAGTCTAGGCCACTTGTTAGTATGTCACCAAATATTAGTTATTTTTTTTTTATCTGAAGTGTAATAAATTCCCTGAGTCATGTCACAATATATGTGACTCTATGTTTCTGACTTATCCACGTGGATTGGAACGTGGGCTAACTTAGTGAGATGCGTTAGAGATCGTTCTTATTTTCTGAACTTAGTTTCACGTATCAGTTATGGTATGTGTGACCTTATTCTAATGGCTCTCCAGTGTCTGTCTCTGTATACATATATTTCGGCATTTTTAAATTCGGTCTGATATCAGTTCTGTTAAAATTATGTACTTATGTAATCTTGTTTTCTCATACATTTTTGTATTTCTTTTGATTGGTCTGTTGAACAACCTTATTAGGTATTTGGTTCACTCCCTTATTGTTTTCCTTTCAGGTGATCAGTAGGTAGGATTGGATTACAGGATCAGTTGTGTGACTGAGAGTTAGCAGTTTTTATCTCAAAGTCAGTATTAGTATTCTTAGATGTAATAATTAAGACAAATTGAATTTGTTTAAATTTTATTTTGGAACTATGTGTCCGAGTAATTTTGATTATATAAATGCTTTAGGCCGCTATGGCATTTATTGATGTATTATTAGGATTGATCAATAAATGCTTTGAATAACCACTTGGGAGACTTTTTGATATTTTGAGATTTTCTGACTTTATTTATTTGATATTAGGGTTCCGGAAAAATTCGGGGTGTTACAATTGTTCCTTGTATTAGTTTTACCGCTTTTAAGTGTGAAGTATCAAAATTGACACTATGGTTTAACTTTTAAGCCGAGTAATACCTATGAGGTCCCATTTGAAAAATCAATCAATCCACTTTATTAAAATTAGTTCACAATCCAATTAGGAAGGTTTTATTTTATTTCATTTTCTTTGTACCTTTTAGTAGTGGTATCACTTAGTGGAAATCTGCAAGAATTCTCACCGTTCTCAATGATGAGTTATTTGAAGAATCGATCAAGCTCAATTTAGCACAAGTTCTTGAGACGTCTTATACAATTACATTTGATGAGAGAATGATACCCTTTACATGCTTGGAGATAATGACGTTAATCAACGGTATAGAATCACTTTTAGAAGTCCAAGCACCCAACCAAACCTCATATTTTTTTCTTTGACAAATTTCCCAAATCTGCAGTCACATCTGAAATTGCTTTAAAAGTTCTAGAAAACTAAACCCTCAAATTTGGAAATGTCATTTTCAAATTATATCTTTACCAAAATATCTCTTTTTTTTTTTTGCATTTTGCATTTTGAGAAAACCATAACACCTCCCTGTCTCTATACACTCTAAAAGCCTAATTTCCTTTGCCACATCGGCAGCATTGTTCCCTATCTTAGTTTTACAGCTTGTAAGTCCAAAGTATCAAAATTGACATGATAGTTCAACTTTTAAGCCGAGTAATACCTATGAGGTCCATTTGGAAAACAAACAATCCACTTTATTAAAATTATATCATAATTCAATTAGGAAGGTTCTATTTTATTTAATTTTTCTTTATACCTTTTAGCAGTGGTAGATATGCAAGTTTTCGCATTGTTCTCGATGATGAGTTATTTGAAGAATGGATCAAGCTCAATTTAGCTCCAATTGAGGTTACCCAAGAGTTACACTCAACTTCTTAAGAAATTGAAAAAAAGCTAGATGTCGAGTACAATTACATTTGAAGAGAGAATGATACCCTTTACATGTTTGGAGACGATGACCTTAATCAACGGCATATAATCACTTTTAGAAGTCCGAGCACCCAACCAAACCTCTGACAACCATTTTTAGGTCATCCACCGTATAACACATTGCATAGAAGGTGGAGAATGAAACTTTTGAATCGAGGTTGGTCAAGGTTGCAGGCTTCATAGGCGTGTCTGAGCCTTTGGTGTTCAAATCTGGCTATGGCATCCTCGACACTTGTGAAGTTTTAAAACCATACTAGCTTGCAGTGTTATGGTGCCTTGTGATCTCTACCCTGACTTTTATGTTCACTTGTCGTGATGTGATAGGTCTTACAAGTTCAAGTTTTCTCCTACAAGTAACCGTTCACTAAGTATGATAAGCTTATATGAAAATTTAAAAGTGTGAATGGATTGACCTAATTGTTGACCGAGCCAAATTCGAACTCTATACTTAGTTTTTGTGGCGCTAATCTTCAATATCAAGTGATTGCGGAAGGGATACACCAATAATTAGCATGACCTTTTGCATTCACATGTGAACTGTGTGGCCTCAGTATCACCGCCATGAATTGCCGGGTCATCTAAGTCATCTTAGGAAAGGTAAAGAGGGAAAGAAAGATAGAGCATGTAAAATTTTGGAAGTGAACTAGCATTTCTACAAAATGCTCTTAGTACAAGGTTTACTCAATGGTTTGGGCAAATGAGCCATCCCTATTTATAGTCTCCATCATCCTCAATAGACGATTGAGATCATTTTAATACTAAGGCATACAGGTACAAAGTAAAATACTATGCGGAAATATCAAGAATTTTACAAGCTTGCAAAATATTCTAGAATTCGCTATTATGTTTTAAAGAAGCTAGACTAATTTGAAACTTTCCAAATGCTACCATGGAATCGCCTACTAAGAAATGATTTATGCATATAGTGAGCATCTTCACTGGTGTATACGTGGACAAGCCTCCAAATTCTTGGCGGGATTTGACACTCTCCCTTATCTATGCCAACGATGCCCTCATCGTGTCTCGCTCATGAAATGTCGATGTCCTGAAATCACCATAAAGTGCCCGCAGGTTCCCAACTTGCTTTGTTCTCGCTTTGTTCTCTAGCAGTCCTTTATCCATTGCACGAAGTAACCTAGACAATAAGGACAATGCTTCTTCCCGATCACCTTGCTTAATGCTTCTTGTCAAAAGATGTTGTGATAGAGGGCATCTGCTTGCTTAGACTCGCCTCACTCGGGGTCTTTTAAGACTCTACATTCAACTTGGCAATCACCGATCTAGCCACTTTGAACTCGACACGTCTCTTCTTCTATTGTCAGCCGACTTCTTCATCTTCTTTGATGCCTTTCAAGGTAGGAACGCGTAATGTCTGGATGCTCATGCCATGGCTTAGCTTCTAGGAATAAAGGTGGACTCCCTTCCTTATAGTTGACACGTGAGTGTGTGGAGTGAATAGTCGTTGCCCCATCGCAAGCTCAAACAGGCTCTTGTTGTCGCCTCCTTCCCGCCACAAGTTGTATGGGAATTGCGCCACGTCAAGCACTTGACCCAATTCTGCTGGTTTGCGCTCACGAAGTGGCTTCAAGCATATAGTTCCGAGAGTGCATTATACGAATATGTTTACCCATCAATTTGTCGATCACACATCGTGGATAAGTGTAGGCGACACCCCTCAAGCCAAAAAAGCTTCATTAAAAAAAAACTAATTTAGATGTGAGTCACGTTCATTAATGGCCTTAGGGAAGCCTAAAGACTTAAACAAATTCTTGAAGAACAATGGGGATGCCTCCAGATTTTGTCAGTTGTAGTGTGCGACTTTATCCATCACTTCCTGTTATATGTATATGACTGCACCAACTCTTATAATTACATATGAAGTCAACGATAATGTGGTTTCATGTCTGGCAATTTTCATTCGGTAATTCATCTTATTAAGTGGCTTTTCATTCATAACTACTGTTCCATGTGCAAGTGAAGTACCTCAAAGGGCATAACTTATTGTACTGACAGACATCTATTGACTGTGTTGATATCTATTTTTTTTTTTTTTTTTCTGGTTGACAACTTGGAAAAATATCGACAGACTAAATTAGTAGCTACCTGCTTAGCTAGTTATTTTGATAGCTTATCATTGAAGGGACCAGATGGCTCTATCCTAACTGTAGCTTATTATTTTGCTTTCTTGCATTCATGATTTCCTCTAGGCTTTTGGGAGAGGGAGCTAAATGGGGTAGTTATGAAAATGAAGTTTTGCACATCGCTGGTTGCCGAAAGGGTTCGAATATATATGCTACATGTATAAAAGTGCTGTCAATGGTGAAATTGAAGCATTAAACATGGTTAGAACTGTTAACTATCGTTTGACTGAGTTTTGTTTTTAATTTTTTATTCAATTTCGTAAAGTAAAGAAAAAACTAACGTTTGGTGGACAGTTTTGGTATATAAATCTTTTTCCCCTCAGTTTCTTAGACTAGTTGTCAATTTGGTTTTGTTTTTGAAAACTCCAATTTGGAATTTTGAATTTTGAATTTTCAAATTTGGGTTTTTTTATGAGATCCAACATTCAAGCTTCATTAGAAGCAATTTGCAACCCACTTTTTTACAAAACCCACTGCTTATTTCATCATTCTCACTACTACCATCGGTCACTCCCAAACCCCAACCACCAACTACCAGAGAACTTGCTATCAACACCCGTCGCCATCATAGTCAACCAATATCCAATATCCCAACTAAGTAATTAATAGGTTGTGGCGTTAGTAACCTCGTGGGATATACGATTAAATATATAAGTAGCAGTTTTTAGTGCTCCCCCCTCCCACACACACACACACACACAATATTAGGCAAATTAGAAGTGAAAAGTAATGTGCTAACTATTTCTTGCAAAGTCCTATTGTTCCTCTCAGCCACACCATTCGCTGTGGACCGTAAGGAGCAGTAACTTTGTGAATAACACCTCAAGTTTCAAATAGATTGTCAAAGGAAAAATATTCAACCCATCTATGGAGGAGGGTTTGGGTCATGGGGATGGAAACATGGGATAAGGCTGGTCTCACACTGCCTTAGCAGTAGAGTTTGACAAGTCATTGCCCACTTTAGTGAGGCTGCAATGACCTCGGGTTGGACAAAATGTCACAAGTTCTTTTCTAGAATCAACTTATTATATGATCGAAAATTTTAATGGTCGGGCTGGCATGCTAAGGGGTTGGAAGTAATTAACTTCGAGGTGTATTATGTGCCATGTGGGGGCAAAATAATGGCAAGGCTCCATGCTCTTCTAATTTTACAGCCTAAACCGGCTCTGGGAACTCAAGTTTATTAGTTGTGCTTATGTTTGGGCTCGTATATCTCGGCTTATGTTCAAGATCGCCTCGTACTCATGGCAACATCATAGTTGTTGTTCAAGCTCATCTTTCTATATATCGACTGATTTATTGAAAGTGAGTTGAGCTTGAGAGGTTCTAGCTCGATAATTGCTGAGCTCAATACTAACAAAAGAGCATAAGAGAGCTATGTGTAATTGAACATTGTGATGTTTGGATTTATTTTATTTTATTTTTTTCGAATTTGCTCATAATTTGCTATTGATTTTGTTTGGTGACTAAGGTCAAAACGTAAGCCAAAGTATGTTATCTCTCTTTACACTGATAAATAGTCGTTAACACTTAGGGTGACACTCAATCGCTGACTTGGAGTTATTTTTTGGATACACTTCATATACCACTAGACAGATCTCTAATAGGCAGCTTCATAGCAGAATATGGTAAGGTAACTAATTTAACTACTCCATATCAAAGAAACATTTTTGTTGGAATATAACTAAAAAAGAAAATCACTATTTGGTGTGAGGTGTCACACTTTTGTATGTATCAGCCACAAAAAATAACCACCATTCTTATACAAGCCATGTAATTCACAAAAACACTCCTGCTCGTCAAGTCAGCTGATCACGAGACACCTAATCATCAAATAGGCTGAACATCTCCTCATCACTCCCCTCCTTCATTTCTTCCTGCAAAATTTTAGCGCATGCAAAGTTATGGAGGGATGTCATTATTATGTAACTAACAACAAGGCAGTGAACCAGAAATAAGATATTCATGATTTAATTTTACCTTCTCCTCGGCCACAGGTTCCTCAGCCGCTGCAGCAGCAGAGGCGGCACCACCAGCAGATGCCCAGCATGCACCGCATTAAAGCTCAAATTAGCATTCAAGACATGGGCGATTTCAACATTTGCAGCAATTTTATTAGCCTACTTTGCATGAATGTAACAAAAAACATGCCAGACCCTCAAGAGTCCATCTATATGCTATGACATGGAGCATAGCCGTTGCCTACCGCCACCATATTCCACAGCACCTTCCATTGGCGGCATGGCGGACTACTGTTGCCATCATCACGCTGACCACCATTGTCGTCACCACTGCCATTCGCCTTTCTCACCTTCCCCATCATCGTCGTCAACTATCGCCCATTTTTCCTACCACCTCCACAACCACCATTGCCACCACTAAATCCCCAAGTCTAATCACGGGGGGGGGGGGGGGGGGTTGCCAAAAAAATCATAAAATAAATTTGATAGCTAACATAAAAGAATTCAGATGGATTAAATTCACATAAAAAATGAATAATAAAAAACACATTATAATTAGGGTTACTATTGAATCTGTTAAATACAAAATAGATTGCTTAATGTGACTACTAACAATATATTTTCATTATGCATACTGATTTATTTAAATTGCTAAGGTTAGTCAATAATAAGTTTTTAATTTTGTATGAAAAGAGCTTAACTCTTACTGTATAAATATATTAATAATGTGATTATTAACTATATGAGCACATTAGTCACGTATAAGTTAACCAACTATAAGAATTTAAACTAAAAAAAATAACGAACCTTAATCTATTCTTGTTTTTGTTTTTGTTTTTTTTTTTTGTGTGTAATGTGAAGATTTAGAATTTGGGATTTAGAAAAATGAAGATAGAGCAAGAAAAACACAAAGATAAAGACTATGATAGGGCACAAAGAATAAAAGACACAACAAAATGAAATTTTAATAAATTAATGTTATAATATAATGAATTTTTGTAAACATTTTAAATATTTTAAATGTGTTTATCCATTATCTAAGAAATTAAAAGAAAATTTTCAAAAATATTGAGGGGTGCCATGGCCCCCCACGGTCATGGGAGTGGTCCGCCCCTGTCCCCAACCATTACCCCTGCGGATTCTGCAACACAAACTTCTGTAAGAGAAACTAAATTATGGTTTTTAGAACCTAAACCAAAATGTGAGGATTAGTTTACTTATATATAACATTATATGATGTTTGAAATTATAAGATAAGGTACAAATCAAAGATTACAACAAATTTAGAGATAATGGACATGTGTTGTTTGAATTTAAATTATGTGTCTGAACTCATATTGTGCATGTAGATATCCAGATAGGATCAGAGAAGGCTGTTGTCTAGATGACGACTGTTGTGCAGATTTTTGTGAGACACGATTAGAGGTGACGTTATGCTGCCCTGGAGGAGAGTTATTCTATACTAAGTCCCTGCAAGGTAAGGGTTTCTGGAGATTAGATGAAATTAAACTTGGAATAAAGAAGACTGAAGCGAGCAACCGACAAAGGTTTGGTGAAGATATCTGTGATCTCGTCCTGAGTAGGGAGAAAACAGATTTGCATATGGTGTTGAGAGACTTGGTCATGAACGAAGTGAAAGTCCATCTCTATTAGGGATGGCAATTTGATCCGCGACCGGTGGATATCCGATCCGCCCCAATTCGATAGGAGATGATTTTTTGACTTTGACCGAGTTATGGGATTTTAACCCGCAGAGGGTGCAGGTCGGGTTATGTATTTAATCTAACTCACCCCGGTATCCGACCCGTACCCGCCTCGCATATATTTTATCTAACCTTAATTTAATCACAACCGTTCATCTTAGTACTTGATGCCAAGGAAAGTGGGTTCGTACTTACGTCGAGGTGCCACAAAGGCTGCAGTCCGTGTCAGCTTCCAAGTATGCAAAGTGGGAGACAACAAAGACGGAGTAAGGGCTGAGGGCAAGGCTTCTCAGACTGGCCGTGAGGAATGGCAGTGCTGCGAAGGCAAAGCTAAGACGAACAGGGCCGGCAGTCGATAGTCCAAGTCAGGGTCCAATGCTACGGTCCGAAGTTACGGTCCAAAGTTACGTTTCTCTCACTAGAATCCAAGAGCTCCCAAATTCTAGAGTGAGAAAGTGATTTTTTGTAAGAAAAGCCAAAAGTCCCTTTTTGAGTTGTAAAGTTTACTATTTATAGGAAACAGGGTGCTTATGTCATAAAGTGCCACATGTCGTCCCTTGGGAGTGACACGTCACCAGGGGGTCCCAAAATACCGGTTCTCCGTTGGACTGCCGGTTCCTAAATTCGCGTTGCTTGCCCCACACAGCGTCGCTCTACCTGTCTGAGAAGACTGACCATACCGCGGTAGCATGATCAGAGTAAACCCGTTGCCCCAGCCACCAATCCAAGCCCTTACTGAATCCCATGAAGCGCGTCAAGAGATGCGCGGAGAACCTGACAGCAGTGAGGGTTACCCCTGGAGCCAACTGCCAGGCGGACTAGGCGCGATGCCCTCCGAGGACCTGCTCCCGTCCCGGAGTGACCCGTGGGTCATTGTCCTGGTGATGTCGACGATCGACAGTAACGTGAGTGGACATGGTCGCAGCTCAGTGCTCCGAGTCCGTGGCGAGGGGTCCTCATACCGGAGCCCCCTATGACTGTGACGGCGATGGCTATGAGGTTGTGAGCCCATCCCGGTATGGGGGCCGAAGCCCCCCTTGTGATTGAGACGGCGATGGCTATAAGGTTGTGAGGTCATCCCGGTACGAGGGCCGAAGCCCTCCTTATGATTGAGACGGCGATGGCTATAAGGTTGTGAGCCCATCCTGGTACGAGGCCGAAGCCCCCCTTTTGATTGAGACGGCGATGGCTATAAGGTTGTGAGCCCATCCCGGTACGAGGCCGAAGCCCCCCTTTTGATTGAGACGACGATGGCTATAAGGTTGTGAGCCCATCCCGGTACGAGGCCGAAGCCCCCCTTTTGATTGAGACGGCGATGGCTATAAGGTTGTGAGCCCATCCCGGTAGCATGTAACATGATTGCGGCACATGGGCGCGGTGCCTACAGCACGAGACAATACCTGGCGCCGGGACACATGTTATGAAAGTGGCGTAAGGGCGCGGCGACGAACGTCGCGGAGCAATACTTGGTGCCGGGGGCACGTCTCATTACGATGGCGCAAGGGCGCGGCAACGAACGTCGCGGAGCAATACTTGGTGCCGGGGGCACGTATCATGACGATGGCGCAAGGGCGCGGCGACGAACGTCGCGGAGCAATACTTGGTGCCGGGGGCACGTATCATGACGATGGCGCAAGGGCGCGCGTTGGGTGTCCCGAAGACAGGATGTGAGCTGTGTACCTGTCATAACAAGATAATGAATGCAACATGTAGTAGTGACAAAGTTGGGAGTGATGGTATGCGGTCGTCGGCGACGGGTCATTCAGCTGTAGCGCGCGACTTCGGACGATGGGAATCACGGGAGCGGTGTGCGGTCACGGACGTCGCGAGGTTGATAGACGACGGACGTTGCGAAGTTGATGGACGACGGACGTCGTGAAGTTGATGTACGAACGGCCGTCGGGAGGTTGATGTACGAACGGACGTCGCGATGTTGTTGCACGACGGACGTCGCGAGGTTGATGTACGAACGTCCGTAAGGTGGTGCACGACGGACATCGCGAGGTTGATGTACGAACGTCCGTAAACATCACGGAGGTGCAAAGACTCGGGAAAACAAGTACGCGCATGAGGGAAGGCCATAGGCCAAACATTGGGGGGAAGGCCAAGGCCACCACCCCTGGGGAGGCCGAGGCCGACCCCTTGGTGAGGCCGAGGCCGACCCTAGGGGGTGGCCAAGGTAAAAGGCCAACTCCCATGAAGGGAGGCCAAGGCCACTCCCCCCTTCGATGAACTTCGGTCGCGCCGACGGTAGGTGTTTTGATAAGCAAAGGCAAATCCAGAAGTTGCGTTACGACGAACGTGTCGATTTTGATCGTATCCATATGATGAACGAGGTGTCAAAGTCACGCGCAAAGCGTACGAAGCGAAAAGAGTGCGAAAAAGGGGTTTGCGCGGAGGGGTGAACCACCGGGGGAAAATGGCCGAGGCCAACCCCTCCTGGAGGCCGAGGCCGACCCCCTAGGCCTGGGGAAGGCCGAGGCCGACCCCCTGGGGTTGGCCAAGGCCAAATGGCCAACTTCCATTTTCGGAGCCGAAGGCAATTTCTCCTTTTGCCAACTTCGGGCGCACCGTCGGTAGGTGTTTTGATAAGCAATGACGAATCCAAAAGTTGTGTTGCGATGAGCATGCTACCAAGAATCGTACCCACATGATGAACAAGGTGCCAGAGTCATGTACGAAACGTACGAAGCGAAAAAGTGCAAAAAAGACTTTGCACGAAGAATGAAGAACCGGGGGGGAAAGGCCAAGGCCAAACCCCCATGGGAGGCCGAGGCCGACCCCATGGCCTTGGGTGAGGCCGAGGCCGACCCCATGGCCTTGGGTGAGGCCGAGGCCGACCCCATGGTCTTGGGTGAGCCCGAGGCCGACCCCATGGGGTTGGCCAAGGCCTTTGTCCGTTGACCCTGCTACTCCGGTTGCGCCGTCGGTCGACATTTTTGGTAAGGTGTTTGGGTGATCTTGGTGTGACGATTGCGCTAGCGTGAGTGACGTCAATGAAAAATAAAAATGTCTAAGTCGCGTACGAAGCACGTGAAGCGAGAAAAACACGTGTCTTGGGTGCGTGGGCACTGACCGGTTTGATGCGCTGGAAAATTGACCATTGACAATGTTGACGTGTTCGCGCGTAATGGGACCCCTAGCGGGCCATTGGGTCTGACCAAGATGGGTTGGGAACAGTACTATATAAATAAAATGTAATACCCCGAATCTTAATATTTCCTAGTGGTCTAATTTATTTTTAAGCAATGATTTTCATACGCAACATTTAGCATTGGTTAGCGTGATCGAATCGTTTTCGTTGTTTAAATCTTTGATCGACCTTACTAGGCTCTCGAAAACTCACTCTCCTTTGACTTCCATTTTGCAGGTAGTGACCACCGTTAGATTACTAGAAACTGGACTAGAGGCAAGCGAGCTAGCGAATTTGAGTTTCAGTCTTGGTCATTAGAACCCCTGCATGGGTTATTATTATTATTATTTAGAATTGTTAACGTAGACTTGATGATTCAACTATGACAGCCCACTTAGAGTATTATCTTACTCAATGTTTTAGTTGCTCTGACTGGCTGGTGGTACTAAATTGTTTGAGTTTGGGGTTCTATTGTCTTAGTGTATATGATGGAGCGAGTGTCAACGTTCTGAAAATTTTTGGGATGTTACAGTTGGTATCAGAGCTTAGGTATATGATTCTATAGACTTTAGAAGCAATGAGGGAAAACCTAAGTTTTGACAAGAGCGTTGGCGAAAACTTTAATACCTTAGTTGAACCATAGTAGGGGTTAGATATCAAAGTACGCAGTGAAAGTGTACTGGGTACATCATTTGACTTGAGGCTGAGTGCTTATAGGAATTGGCTAAATATTTTGAGGATGAGTAATTATATCTGGCTGGTTGGGTTATGAAACCCTAGGTTATAATCGAAATATTATAGTATAGTGAAACGGTCGAAGCTGCTATGGATGTTCTCGACTCATTATTTTGAAGATTATGTGTAAGATTCGGTGACATCTTCGTTTGAGAGTTATACTGTAAAGGCGCAGTGTTTCGATATTATAAGTAAGTGAAATTTCGAGGACGAAATTTTTATAAGTGGGGGAGAATGTAACACCCCGAATCTCAATATTTCCTAGTGGTTTAATTTATTTTTAAGCAATGATTTTCATACGCAACATTTAGCGTCAGTTAGCGTGACCGAATTGTTTTTGTTGTTTAAATCTTTGATCGACCTTACTGGGCTCTTGAAAGCTCACTCTCATTTGACTTCCATTCTGCAGGTAGTGACCAGCGTTAGATTACTAGAAACTGGACTAGGGGCAAGCGAGCTAGGGAATTTGAGTTTCAGTCTTGGTCATTAGAACCCATGCATGGGCTATTATTATTATTAGTTAGAATTGTTAACGTAGACTTGATGATTCAACTATGACAGTCCACTTAGAGTATTATCTTACTCAATGTTTTAGTTGCTCAGACTGGATGGTGGTACTAAATTGATTGAGTTTGGAGTTCTATTGTCTTAGTGTATATGATCGAGCGAGTGTTAACGTTCTGGAAAATTCTGGGATGTTACATAAAATCACAAAACCCTATCCTTACTTTTGTTCTCTTCTTCTCTATCTCTTCTATCTTCTGCCGCTAGAAACCATCGACAAAATCTTTCAATCCTCTCCCTTTCCCAATGCACCATCATCCCCTCCACAGATAACCTCACCACTAGCCACCATCGACAAGACATTTCATCCTCTAATAAAGGTCGGAATCACGGCTTTGCTCGTCCACCACGTCGTAACTGTGACGCTAGAAATCGCCAGATTTAAAGTACCGAGTTAAGATCTCGTCGAGTTTGGCATCGAGCTGCTGTACCGACGGTAAGATCTCATCGACTAGCGATCTCGAAGGTGGCTTGGAGTGTGGTGGAGAGGGATTAAGGTTCGGGTGGGGAGAGGGAGGTGATGGCGCTGTCGGAACTAGCTTCGCATGGGGTTGCTACTCAGTGTTGACTCTGATGTCAATTTCGAGGGAGGATGAGGAGCACTTCGGTGTTGATTATGATGGAGGATGAGGAAATTATGTAATTTGGTTCAGCAAAATATGGTTGTTTAAATTAAAGAACATCTGTAGGGTTATTTGTTCCTCACTTAGTTTTCGTTTTCAGAATAATTTTGTTGATTTCTTTTTTCTTATTTTTGTTTCTAGACAAATAAAAATTAATATTAATAGTCCATCGGGGCGGGGGCGGGTTTTTCAATAATGCAACGGATCGGGGATAGTATTCCACTACAAGAAAATGAACTTTTAGCGATGGATTTTTACCGACGGATTTTATTCCGTCGGTAAGAATGACTTTTAGCGACGGATTTGACCGTCGGTAAAAGTCCGTCACGAAATATCTTATTCGACGGAATGTTCCGTCGGCAAATATTTTTAGCGACGGACTTTTACCGACGGACTTTTACCAACGGAAAATCCGTCACTAAATGTTATTTAAGAGTTTTTTTTTTCAAAAAATTAAAATAAAAAGGGTTTCAGCGACGGATTTTTACCGACGGATTGTATCCGTCGCTAAAAGTCTTTACATTTGTAATTTTTATTGTACTTTAGCGACGGCGGAACATCCGTCGCTAAAGATGATTAAAACCTACAAACCCTTCTTTCTCTTCCTCTTTCTGTTTCTCATCTCCTCGCCGCTCTTGCTCCTCTCTCTCTCTCTCTCTCTCACCCACACCGACTTACGCCGCCCACCTCCCACGCCATCCCGCCTCCACCCGATGCCCCACCTTGCCTCCCCCACCCCGCCATCCCCACCCTGCTACCCCACCCCCACAATAGTCGTCGGTAGGTTGGGGTGTCGATGATGGAATAGTTGGTGCTAGAGATCACGACGCATGCGAGGAAATCTCTTGGAAGGTGATGGTGATGCATCTGGAGTTGTTGAAATGCATTATACACATGGGATTCTGCATATAAATTTGAGGTAAGATCTGAAATGATGTGGATTCTCTAGGTACATGTCTTATTTTGCCTGTATTTTTCTCTTTTCCTGAATGTTAAATATTGGTGTTCAAATGGGCTGAACTTTGTAAGAAATTGGATAAATTCAGTTGCTAGTAATTGGTATTACTCTTTATTCTGTGACTGGGTTGGTAATTAGTTCCTTAAAGGGTCAATTGTAGTTCTTTGGAGGGTTAATTGTAGTTATCTAAAGGGCTTGATTTTTGTGCTTGAATTTGGTTGTACAGGATATGAATGTGAAGCTTGGATATAAATGGACTGAGGGATGTGTTGGTGGATTAATGTTTAAAAGATTAGCTTCTGGGTTCATTTCATCCTTGCTTGTTTCCGTTTCGACTGCGGATATGGTGTACAATTGCAGGGAGGAAGAATTTTGGAGCATCAAATTTAGTTTATATTTAGTTTCAAGGAAATTAACTTGTAATTTTGTTTTTGGGTTTTGTATGATTTGTTCTATTTTATTTAGTGATTATCTGATTTATTGTATTAAGTGTTAATTGGTGGTGTATATAATTTAAATCTTATTTGAATTAAAAAATTAATTTTTGTTTAATTATTTGTAGTGGGTTTTAATGTATAACAAAATAACAAAAAAAAAAGTCCTTTTTAACATATGGACTTTTTAGCGACGGAAATCCGTCGCTAAAAGTTTTTCTACGGATCAATAAGCCTGTTTAGATATACACTTTAGCGACGAAATTAATGTTGTAAAGAATTTTGTGATAAAAATTCTGTCGCTAATGTTTTTTCTGAAAAAATCAGATTTTAGACAAAAATATAGAAAATACTTTTAGCGACGGAATATTCCGTCGCTAAAATATTTAATCCGCCGCTAATTGGACAAAAAAGAAAATAAATTAAAATTCTAAAAATATAATTAGCGACGGAATATCCGTCGCTAATGAAAAATAAATCCGTCGGTAAAAATGACATATTTAGCGACGGATTTAAAAATTCCGTCGCTAAACTATTAGTGACGGGCTTTTATACGAGGGATTTTTAGCGACGGTAAATCCGTCGCTAATTCTTTTAGCGACGGATTTTCCCGTCGCTAAAAGCCTGTTTTCTTGTAGTGTTCACATCCCTTGACCCCGATAGCAGGGTGGGGCGGAGTCGTGTAATAGGACTACCGGGGCGGGTACGGATTTCATGAAATCCGCATCCGACCCGCCCCATTGCCATCCCTAACCTCTATGTGCTTGGTGCGAGCATGGAAGATAGGATTGGAAGAGAGGTAAGTAGCTCCAAGATTATCACACCAAAGAATGGGAGGTTGAGGAAGGATAACACCAAGCCCTCGAAGTAATTTTTGAAGCCAAAGTAGTTCTACAGTTGCAGTGGCAATAGCATGACATTCGTATTCAATGGAGGTGTGGGCTGCTTGTTTGCTGACCAGGAAATGAGATTAGGTCCAAGAAAGATGGCGTAGCCACTTGTGGAGCAAGTTGCCAGCCAGTCCGCATCACTGAAGCTAGTGAGCGTGAGATCATTTGATTAGCGTAAGATACGCTTGGGAGCAATCCAGTGGGCAGCAGTAGGAGACTGCATAAATTTGGGCGAGTTTATTGATATCAAAGGAAAGTTATAGGCGTGTATTCATGATGTACTGCAAGGAACCGATGGTTTGTCGATATAGAAACGGATCAATGAGTGATGCACCGCGTGATGAGAGAGTTTTACGGAAGAAGATATGGGCGTGGATAAAGGTTTGGCAGCAATCATACTCGTTTTATAGAGAATATCTAGGATGTAGCTTCGTTTATATAGGAAAAGACCAGAAGGGGTATGGAGAAGACCAGAAGGGGTGTGATCAATTCTGATACCCAAGAAATAATTGAGAGAGCTGAGATGTTTAATAGCAAACTCTTCCCGAGGTAAGGATAAAACAGACTCAATCAGAGTTGGAGCATTACCAGTTAGGATAATGTCATCGACATAGACGATGAGATAAAAAGTGAGATTGTGGCGATGGATAAAAAGACTTGGATCAGTTTGGGAGGACTGAAACCCAAAACGAGTGAGAAAGGTGGAAATACGATGAAACCAAGCACGAGGGGCCTATTTTAAACCGTACAATGATTTTTGTAGCTTGGAAAAATATGAGGGAAAAGAGGTATCAGCGAAATCTAGAGGTTGGCTCATGTAGACATCTTCAGGAAGAACGCCATGAAGGAAAGAATTAGAGACATCCATCTGATGCAATGGCCAATGATGAAAGAGAGCCAATGAGAGAATGACTTGTATGGTTATAGGTTTGACCATTAGGCTAAAGGTAGTCGTGTAATCAACACCTTCTTGTTGATAAAGTCCTTCAGCGACCAACTTTGTATCGATCAATAGAACCATCAGGTTTTCGTTTGATCAGAAACACATACTTGCTGCCAATGACATTCATAAAAGGTTTGGGAGGAACGAGGAACCAAGTTTTATTTTTGAGCAGAGCATTAAGCTCATGATGCATAGCTACAAGTTAATGATGAGACTAATTTGCCTGAGTAAAGCAAGTGGGTTCATCTCTAAATATCTCTAAAAGATGATTTACTACTTCAAACATAAAAATAGAATAAAAGCTCTAAGGAGAAAAATCTTTCCCCTGAAAATATAGTCGAAAGACCCTATTTATAGAGTCTATCCCAGTCTGTAACTTGGTGATAAAGCAGAATGTCTGATGAAAATCACAGACTTAAAAAAAAGTCATCGAATAAGCCGTTTTTGACAAACCGGCTAATTCGTCCTCTAATAACTTTTTCGAATTTCAGGACTTTATCTATCTCTAATTCGATAATTATCTCTTATAATCAGAAGGGATGAACCACATTCGAGAATTATCTTCACATCTCATATAAATTAAGGATTAATCACATCTGTCAAGGATAAATCACAAGATACTTCCAAGTCATCTAATCAATCACAATTTCTTGACCTAAGCCTAACTAACTGGATTGATTTAACCAACTGAACTGGACTGAATCCAATTACTGGACTGGACTGGACAACAGTACTAAATTAACTATTGGACTTAATTAAATAAGTCAAGTTTAATATAATATTAGGCCTATACCCATAATAATAAATTTTAATTATCAATAAAGTCCAATAGTTATATATAAATAAAAAGGACTACAAAAATGGGGTGTTTATAATCGTAACAGGGATGCAATTGCCGTTGAGGGCCAAACAGGCATGGGTCGAGCTCACCAACTGAAGACATGATCTTGTATTTGAAGAAAACTCTTTTGTTGTGTGTACAAGTTATCGCACGAAAAGCATAGCATAATTTTTATTTTTTTTTGGTGACAAAAAGGACTTGGAAGATAGGGTTGGAGTTGGAGGCCTTGGGGCAAAATTAGGGGCTATTTATTGTTTGCCTTTAGGTCTATTTTCAGGCTCTTCCCAAAAGTAGGACTTCATATCAAGTTCATTAGCAAAAGTGAACCCTTCTAGGACTAGGAGTTTCAATCTGGCTTCTAGCCTAGAAAATAAGGCCCCGTACGCTTACCATATTTGTTTTCTGTTTTCATTTTCTGTTTTTATTTTCACGATTTTCATATTCAGTTTGAAAACATGTTCATGTACTTTTATCATTTTCACAAAAAAAAAATTTAGCTATTTTTTCTTATATTGGGTTAAGTTTGAGTGAAAAACAGCTGAAAACACCTTTTAGGTGTTTTCAGTTTTTTGTTACTATTTGAGTAATTTTATCCAAAACGAAAACAGAAAATGGTAAAAGTACGCAAAAAAAGAATATTTTTCATCATCATTGCTAAAAACAGAAAACGAATATGGTAAACGTACGGGGCCTAACATTTTTTGAACTTCCAGTTAAGATATATTGGGCCAATTGACATGTGAGCTCAAGCCCGGAGTTGTGGCCCAAGCGCCAATACCAATACCTTTTGGACAGAGATGAACATCAAATTGTTCAAATTGATCCGAACTGTTCAAATCAATCAAAATCATTCAAAAATCTTAATAGTTCCGTTTCACATTTCTCAAACCGATCTTGGTTTGGTTCGATACACAGTTCACATTTTTTAAACTGATCACAAACCGTACCAAACTGACCTATGATATGTTAATTATTTTTAGTAACATTCGTTGATAATTTTCACATACATGGAACCAAGAAATCCAAATAAACTAAACATTGAAAGTTAAAAGAAAGGAAACTAATGAGACCAGTTAAAAATTTTAGTGACCAATATCTCTTTTTTATTTACTCATTCTTTCTCATATATCATATGAAAAAGGCATACTTGAGTTTTTATCATAATGTATACCTGGAGTAATACTTATCTTATGTTAACATGAGCACTTATATATCGAGTGTAACAAGATTATGTGCAATTAGAGAAAATATAACTTTGAATTTGATAATATATTTAAATCCAGTGCAAAAGAACGTCGTCTTTGAATGGGCGTAACTAATCCAAACCAAATTGTTTAAATCAACCAAACCGAACTGTCCAAACTAATGGTGTTCGGTTCAGTTCTGTTCGGTTCACAATATTCAAAGAGGGGTAACGGTTTGTTTGCGGTTTGACCCTCAAAATAAACCAAACCGAACTGTACTCACCCCTACTTTTTGGAGGCCCATATGCATATCTCTTAAACAAATTAACTGTTAGAATTTTGTATTCCCATGTACAATTATTAAGAGAATGTTTGAGATTGATTCGATGTGGTTAGACCTGTTTGGAACAGGATGGGAACATCGGGGAAAAAAACACTTTTAACAGGAGAAAACAATCTTCCATGGTCATAGAGGGGAAAGTAGTAAATCAATCATCTAGTGTAGCTGATATCTTTATTACACTACAAGAATCTAGGTACAGAAATACTCTTCCTAACACAAAATTGTAGCAATGTAGGATACTGGATACATCCTCATTGGTCCAGGCAAGGCACTTCGAATCCTAAAATAGCCAGTAGAAAGCATCATAACCACCTAAAATGCCATAGAGAGTGATTGCGAGAATACAGCTAAGGTCTCTAAGTCACGCACACGCATACATCAGGCATCAATAAAATCAAGACCCCAAGGGGTTGGTCTATTGGTCAAGGAGGCTTGCTCCCTACCTTGACTTCCTGGGTTCAAACCTTGGGGCCAGCACCCGGAGGAAAAAAAATTCTTTGAATGCACCAGGCCGATGTGGGGGGTATACCCTTAAGATCGCCCGGAGAAGGGACTTAGTCTCGGTCGACGCTAGACCTGACAATCGGGTCAACCGGGCGGGTACGGGTAAAAACCGGACGGGTACGGATAAAATCGGATCGGATAAAAATTACCCGATTTTTTTCTGGTAACTTTTCACTGTATCCGTACCCTACCCTACCCTTACAGGTAGGGTATTACCCGCGGGTATATACCCGTATATGTTAAGCTTTCTTATTTTTAATAGTTGTTAGATTTCAATTCCACAAAAAATAAAAATTATATCAACTAACATGTAAAAATTAAAATACACCATAGATCTATAATCCATTCCCCACCCAGAATCCAAAATAAAACAAGTTCGATTTTTAACAGATGCAATCCCAATTTCCCACTAATAATCCAAAATACAACTAAATTTCAACAAAGATACAAAATTACATCAAGCAAATAATCCAAAATGAAATATTTAATTCCTTGCAGAACTTCGTGTCGAACGGCAGTGAACAACGGCGGTGGGGATGTGAACTTCACGATCCACGGTGGAATGGAAGATTGGTTGCCGTCGGCGGCCGATCTGCCGCGAAAGGAGATTGACAGAGTGAGGATGAAGGATAGAGAAAGAGTGGCGATCGCAGATCTGAGAGGAGTGAAATGAGGGTGAGAGATAGAGAGAGTGGCAGCGGCCGCAGATCTGACGCTAGGCGGTGGTCAACGGTGGCCTTGTTAGGGTGAGGGTTAACACGGAGTGCCGGTTGGTGGTAGATCTCCGAGTGGGAGGGGCTGCGACGGCAGCAGAGATGATTGAGGCGGCGTGAGAATAAGAGAGAAGGGTCTGAGACTAAGAGACATCTGACTCTGGTGGGCGGTGGGTGGGAGCGAGAGATAGAGAGTGAGGCTGAGAGAGATGCGGTCGTCGGTAGATCGATGTTGGGCGAGAGCGAGAGACAGATCTAATCATAGTGGCGTGGTGGGTGAGACGAGAGAGTTCAGAGAATGAGGGAAGTGGAGAGGGACGTCGTGAGAGAGAGAAAGAGGAGCGGCACCGATGAGGAAGATGAGAGAAATGACTGAAATTATGAAACCCTAGCACTTATATATAGTGAATAATTCGGGTAGGTCGGGTAACCCGTATTCGACCCGGGCTGACCCAAAAATTACGGGTCGGTTCGGGTACGGGTCTGTTTTCGACAGGTATTCAAAACATGTACCCGTACCCGGGATATTTGACCGGGTACGGTTCTACCCGCGGCTACGGTTCGATTTTTGCCAGGTCTAGTCGACGCTAAAGCTGGCTCGAGGATACCCCTTACCGTCCAACAAAAAAAAATCAAATAAAATAAAGAAGGCCCAATACATATTAACCAATGGATTGCATATGATCCTGAAAAATACAAGAAAACTAGATTTAAGAGTTAGTCCGCACCCCCACCAAAAAAAAGGAAAATAAGAAGGCCAAAAACACAACAGATGCACCAACTAAAGAGAGCCGAGAGTGTGTACGCGCGAATGCTTTCTTTCTTTCTTTTTTTTAATCATTTGTTCCTCATTTCCTTTAAGGAGTGCACTGGGGGGTAAGAACACCAATGCTTATTTGAGATGCACCTAATCAGATCCATTACTTTACCAAGTTGACAAAGGGAAAAACTTACAAGAATCACTACAAGAAAATCGACTTTTAGCGACGGAAATTTCCGTCGTTAAAAGTGAATATTCCGTCGAAAAAACTTTTAGCAACGGACTGTTCGTCGTTAAAAAATCGTGGGTGAAAACCCCGTTACTAAAAGATTAGCGACGGAATTTCGTAATCTGTCAGTAAAAAATTAATATTAATGACGAAATTAATTATTTTTAGTGACGTAATTTTCCGGGTATTTTTTTTTACGATCGATGGAATTATTTTTAGTGACGGAATTAATCAATCTACACATCAACAACATCCATTGACTGAAACTCTTCAGTCTACCCAACACCCACAAAGCGATGGTCGGCGACAGTGGGGACCGATCGATGGCGTCGGGGCCACGGTGGTGACAGATCGGTGGCGTCGGGGCACGGTGGTGACAGATCGGTGGCGTCGGGGCAAGGTGGTGACAGATCGGTGGCGTCGGGGCACGGTGGTGACAGATCGGTGGTGTCAGGGCACGGTGGTGACAGATCGGTGGTGTCAGGGCACGGTGGTGACATGACGACGACGTGAGAGAGACCGACCGGCGGCGGCGGAGATGCGGTAGATCGAGAGTGACTAGCCACCGCGGAGATGTGGGTTGAGTAGGGTGGTCGTGAGTCGTGGCTTACTGATTTTGGTAGATCTGTGAGAAATAGAGAGATTTGAGAGAAGATTTGAGAGAAGGAACCTGGCTGTGAGATTTGAGAGAAGGATCTGTGTGTGACTATTAGGGAGAGTTAAGAGGGCAGGTGAAAAGAAGAGAAATGTAACCCTAAAATTCACATATATATAGACAAATAACCGGGTAAACCCTAAAAGGCCGTCTTTAGCAACGGACTTTTAGAGACGGAACATCCGTCGCTAAAAGGCACTTTTAGCGACGGATTTAGTTCCGTCCCTAAAAATCCGTCGCTAAAAGGTCATTTTCTTGTAGTGAATTGAGACTCTTTCCCTGTTTTGGCTACTTATAGATTTCTTTCGGTAACCTGAAAAACTCTCACAGTCCAGATAGCTCTGTTTCCCCCAAACCCTGGCATCGTTTTAGGAAATTGCCTATTCCTAAAAAAATTAAATTCTTTCTTTGGCAATTTATACATAAACGTCTTGCTCTTTGTTCTAAACTTCTAAAGAGAAAATGTATCTTGCATGATTGTTGTCCTCTCTGTCAAAACATGTCTGAAACTCATGAACATTTAGTTTTTGAATATCCTAGTGCAAAAGTTATTAGGATGCACCCTTTGATTCATCCCAATTTTTTAATGACTCTGGATTTGTCTCAAGCCGTGATTGGTTTTGTTCTTGATTATCGAAGCCTAGTTACATCAAGTATCATGCTTTTGGTGCATTATCCGAATTTCTTTCCTTCTTTGGAATATTTTGATTGGCCGAAATGAATTAGTATTTCGTCATCAGCCTTTCAACCCTTCTCTTATTGTTAGAAAATCAAACTTGATGTTACAAGGTATTCGATTTTCTAACATATACCAACAGAAACTTTGTAAGATTTTTAAGCCTCTTAGAGCTGTTCATGGTAATACTCATTCCTTCATCGGTTTTAAGCACTTTCTCCCTCCACTTTATTCGATATACTATTTGACCCAATGTACTTGTTTTACAAGTGATATATCTCAAATATACTCCCAATAATTGGGGAATACCGGCACTCTCAGTCATACTAGGACATTGGGGATTATCTTATCAGAGATCGTGACGTGATCCTCAAGGAACCTAACACGATCCTAACACATCTAGCCTACGGCCCAGTCCTACTATGGCTCTTCTTCCTACCACTATATAAAGGGGTCTACCCCCCAGGTATGGGACGACTACACAACTACACTCATTCATGCTTTTTCAGAGTCATTATCATGTAGCTGCGCTCTGACTTAAGCATCGGAGAGTTTTCCGCCGGGAACCCCACCCGGCGGTCACTCGTTTTCTGTCTTGCAGGTCATCGGTTCAGGCTCGGGTTCCGCAACGTACGCGGGACATATTTTAAGCAGCAACATTTTGGCGCCATCCGTGGGACCCGCCAGCCTAGTCGTTTAACTGCCGGCGACAGCGTGTCGGAATTACCACACGTCAGAAAAATAAAAATACAAAGGCACGGTTCGAAGAAAATCTATAACCAACAAAGTGTTGTCGAGCTCCGGACGGTACGGCCGTGAACTTCAAGGACAGCCTCAACAACCGCATGTCCTCCCCCGCTGGAGTCACCAATACCACAACAGCAAAACTAGCGGCAGTGCCGACAATCATGCAACTCCACGCCGGCCTACCGTTCCAATCACTGCAAAAATGGCTGCCGGTAAGCCACCATGGGTTCTGATCAAGCGTTCACAGCAGAATGTCATCACGAAGCCAATAGGCGCAAACACCAACATCACACCATCCTGATCAGATAATGCCGCCGGTAACAACGGCAACTCGCCCCCGTAGTGAAAGCTGCGACACCCAAAAAAAAAAATAGGAACAGAAGAAGCAGATCGTCGCTGTCGTGTCAACTCTACCGCAAGTTACCAGAGTCGCTCCATCTCGGCCTTACCCAACACTGCACCGTCCACCACGACAAGTAATAGCGGCGTCACCAGGCTACTGCCACACGAGCCAAAATTACTGCCGCATCAAAGGGTCGAAATCCTAACGAGTCATCACCGCCGTCAACCATCATTGTAGCCACCGTGACAGAACCTTGCGCAATCACCAGCACTTGTTGAGGCGCAACCTTCCCCAACGTTGCGCCGGTCACCAGAAGCAAATGGCGACGGTGCCGCTTCTCTACAGCTCCCTGACATCGCGCTCTACTATTGGCCCAGCCTAGCCTCGATGTCGCCGCCAGTAGGAGCTGCCTGATCTACCATCGCTGCCTCACTCGTGCCCAATCACCATATCAGTCGCGGCCAACCACCGTAGTGAGGCTGTCGGAGCAGTGAGGCAACATTCAACGGCGTTCGTTCGTAACCGTATGACTACTGGCGCTACAATCACTCAAGACCTTTGTCCTTCCTAAATCCAACCGCACCACCAATGGCCATCCAGATTACATGACACCGTTGAAGACAACCACCACGACCACAGTTGTCTTCTCCGGCATCATAAAAAGAAGACAGAAGGACGAAAAGATGAAGCAGATGACCGCCGTGGTTTTCCCTCTCCTCAGACAAAGCACCGGTGTCGCGCCGTCCACCTCGGTCATAGGCAACAACTCGCCACAAATCAACCACTCCGTCAAAGATCGCCAGCTGAAGACCACGGCTAGTAGCTCCGCTAGCGCGCCACCGCCGCACCGCTAAAGTAGAGGCACCACCGCGCCCCTCGCAACATCGCTAATCGGCTCCATCGCCAACGCCGCGACGAGCACCATCACCACCATGATAGGTCCTCCGGCGAGGTATCGCCACCGCAAGGTCACGGCCTTACTCCAAGATCTGATACGTCAGCCACCGTCGCACCACCGATTCCTCCGGTCGCCCCCACTGATCAACACCGTGCCGGCAGCAACGACAGCAAAGCAAAGGTGCCACCGCATAGCTACAGTAGCAGATCCAAAAAAAAAAGGGACAAAAAGAAACGAAAGAGAAGATGATGACGCCACAGCAGTGCGGCATCGCAGTCGGCGCCGTCACCACTATGGCTCGCGGCAGCTGCAATCGGCTCCATCGCTACCGGCACATCGGCTGTCTCACCACTAGTGGCGGTCAGATCTGCTGCACCGCCATGCCTAGATCTGCCACAACGCCGTGCCGTCGCCTCCCATGCCGCCGTCGCCTCTTCAGGCCAACCCGCTCTTCTGTCAATGAGAAAATGGGGCAGACAACAACAAAGAGGTCTATTCTTTCTTTTTAAATTTTGACATTAACCCCCATAAAAACTGCATGTTTACATCTAGACCCAAAAGGTCTCGTTTATTTACCTTAGGTCACATACTTTTAAAAGTATTAAGTTTTTAACAGTCAAAAAGGGCTATTTATGCTTTAGACCCCCAGGGTCTTATTTATTTGACATATGCCACGAATCCGTCAAGCGTTAAGCTTTTTGTAACACGTATTTGAATAGAAGACCTACACGGTCTCATGAATTCGCGTATGCTACGCATTCTTTAAGGCGTGCACACATGTTGTATTTTCTGGCACGTTGTTAAAATTTAAAGCGACTATAATTCTAGGCGCTAGCAAGCCTTCCGAAGGCTGCTTCTCATATGCGCTCGTATATACTTAGACCTATTTTTGGTCTAGCATCATGCAATTGCGTCAAGTGGTGCAAGCACGTCACAAGTCGGGGCTCCGACTGCTTTGACGTTTTAAACTCACCTGCGAGACGCAATGCAACACACCTCTGTCGGCTAACCGACAAAGCCCTAATGGGGCCTCGATGTTTAAACATCGTTCTTAATTCTGTGTTAAAATTATAGTTGCATTTTTATATGCTTTATTGCTTCAAAGGCTGTTCTCTCAGTCACGTACTTTTATTTCTTGCAAGGTTTTGATGCATAAACCACTCCATAAGCAAGGAACAAATTCACAGTCGGCCACGCACACGCCACCGGAGCCATCGGCGACGCAAAGTTGCTGGAAGACCGCGGTGGGCACCATAAGCCGCCGGCCACCACAGTCCAGTTGCAGGAGCAAACAACATCTCAGCAAAAAATCAAAAAAATAAACAAACCAACAGCTCCACCGCTACTAACTTCCAGATTTGCACCACCGCGGCCATGGGAAAAACATCGCCGCTTCATACCCGGAGGAGACCAACGATCGCCGCGAGTTTACTTCAAGTCGGCCACTAACAAGCAACCACTATCGCCAACTGCAACACCATCGACACACACCGTCCTAATCAGACCACACCGCCGGCGGCAAAAGAAAAAAATCAAAGTATGAAGAAGAACACTGCGAAGTAACCGATGCCACCAGTCACACAACCATCACCGCAGCATTGCCGCCTCGCTCCGGTCAGTCGTAACCCACTGCGGGCATCTTGCCGTCCGCAACCACGGCAAGCCCTGCGGGAAAACACCGGCGCCACAGCCTATTCGGGGCCACCGCTTCCTCAAGATGCACGCCACCGCGACGGGCGGTAGGGCGACGCCATCACCACCGCGATGGGTGGCACCATCATTGTCTCACCCTTACGGCTACCAATTGCCAGATCTGCTTCATGTTCAGATCCATTGCCCGCAATGCACGCCGGCTCAATGCCGTACCACGATCACCGGTCGAATACGCGAAGATCGGGGATGGCGAATTTGCTGGTGGCTATGGTCACCGTTTAAGGGACTGCCTCACCGTCGCTCTATCGTCGCCGTTAGTCCACCACTGGAGAGCATCGCGCCGTCGCCTCACCAAGTTGTTCCTCTTTCGGTCAAAGAGAAAGTGGAGCAGACCCAATAAGGGTTTATACTGCGCTCGTAAGCATCAACAATGACGCAAAACCACTTCACAAGCAAGGAACAAATTCACAGCACCCTGCGACTTAAAGGTCACGCCTAGGGTTTTTGCGGCAGTATCCTGCCGTCTCGACATTATATATCCGGTCATACAGTGACCGACTGTCAAAGGCCAAACATTCACACCAGCGCATGCTACCAATGCAACTGGTGAATCAGAGCACTTTGCGCTCCATCCACCCCCAAGGGCACATATGATGAGAACTCTAAGTTCCGTCAACCCTCTGAGGGTATTTACATGAGCTTCATGCTCCATTCTCCCTCAAGGGCACTTATCAGAACTCTACGTTCCACTAGCCCTCTAGGGCGGTCACCCTCAAGGGCAGTCACCCTCAAGGGTGATAGGATAGCACACAAGTGTTATCTGACACGGTCTAGCTTTAGTTCTAGCCCGAGAAACGGCAAAACCACGTGGGAGTTCGTCGTCCTACCCTGTTTTGTTAATTCAAAACCTGGCCGAGCGTGAGTGCGAGGCTTCTTTGCCAGCCCTTAGCTGACGATAAGGGTTCGCGTCAAAGTAAAACGCAAGCATGATGTGGTCAGCTCAAGCTAAAGAACACACACTTGCACAAAATAAACACCCTCAAGGGGACATTCAAACACTTAGCACATGCAACAACTTGCATGCACAGCTCTGTGTCCTCTCTCTAGAGAGGCTAACGTGGGGCACATCCTTTAATGGATCCCGAGATCCCATTATTCATCTTCCCAAAGATGATTCCGAATAGCCTACTTAGGCGACATTCGAAAGACCTAGCTCTCAAGAGCTAGAGTTCTAGCATCCTACTCGGGCAAAGTTCCAAGGCTTAAGCTCCCAAGAGCTTAGGTCCAAGTACATGGAGTAGAGAAATATTATTACCCCTACAAGCGGATGGAGAATCCCTTACAAATCTAACGTGTGTCTCAAGACACCATGTATAAACTTCCTCAGCCAAACATTTTGGCTAAGGAAGTGGGGGGCTTATGATATATCTCAAATATACTCCCAATAATTGGGGAATACCGACACTCTCAGTCATACTAGGACATTGGGGATTATCTTATCAGAGATCGTGACGTGATCCTCAAGGAACCTAACACGATCCTAACACATCTAGCCTACGGCCCAGTCCTACTAGGGCTCTTCTTCCTACCACTATATAAAGGGGTCTACTCCCCCAGGTATGGGACGACTACACAACTACACTCATTCATGCTTTTTCAGAGTCATTATCATGTAGCTGCGCTCTGACTTAAGCATCGGAGAGTTTTCCGCCGGGAACCCCACCCGGCGGTCATTCGTTTTCTGTCTTGCAGGTCATCGGTTCAGGCTCGGGTTCCGCAACGTACGCGGGACATATTTTAAGCAGCAACAACAAGAAATGTGCCAAGCACTTGTGTTTTAGCTATCACAGAACGGCAAGTTGATAACAGGTTTAGTATAGGTTTTGTTTTGTTCAATTTCCACTGGGTACCTATTGGCTCTTATGTTACATTAGTTACACATTCTGACATTCTCTCGGATGATGAGACTGCTCTTATTTACCTCTACAGTGGATAGTTGCTTTACGTTGTCTACATATCATAATATCAATTGCCCCGTCGGTCTTATTTGAACAGCTACGAAGCCGTGTAAATCCGTCTGAAAGCATGGTGTTCCAGCTTGTACATTGTTATGGCAGTTTGTTTGGGATAACAATCCTACATATTTTTGCACTCAGTGTATATCGAAAGGGGTACAAATAGAGTTCTTGCACTTGCTTCAGTTATGGCTTCTTTTGCTCTACATCAAGGGAATGGTTATTAGCAAGCATGGTTCAATGAAGTCCAAGCTACCATACCTCTTACTTTGAACGGTTGCTAAAAAGTCTCAAGAGCTCTCCTTCCGATTTTTTAAGACAATCATTACACCTTTTGTTTTTATGCTCATAGCCTATGTAGTTTGAGGCTGTCAATGTTTAGCCTTTTATTATCTACTTAGCTAGTTTGTTTGTTTATTTTGGTGGTTATGTTGTAATTATTTCTAAAATTTATCTACGTAACCTTTTGTTAATCGTATATATTTTCCAAAATTCTCCACACACAAAAAGAAATACAAGAATGGGGACCAATGTTAGGATGCTCCTGAGTATATTTTGCCAAAATGGAAGCAACAATCAACACTAGTCCTTCATTTACTAGGAGACACATGAAGTTCAAAAGGAAGTACATTAACAAAAGATAACCATTCAACCTTTAAACGGTGTTGCTGCTAAAAATATGCTCCGGAACCCTAGCCAGAAAAGATGACCCGCAAGACAGAAAAAGAGTGACTGCCTGGTGGGATTTTCCATAGAACTCTCCAATGTTTAAATCAGAATGCAGCTACAGGATAAGAACTCTGAAAAGGCATAAAAGATCTATTGTCTCTGTGTGTGAAGTTGTCTGCATACCTAGGGGAGTCCCATTTATATAGGTGCGGGTGTGAGAACCCTAGCGAACTTAGGAGTCTAAAAACTGGGCCTTGGGCCAGATCCATAACGATCATGTTGGAATCCTTGAGGATCTCATTAAGATCCTTTCAGAATCCTAATTCCCAATAAGGTAACTACCAATCTCATAGTTGACCAAATTTGACCTCGAGTCATAAACTACATGTGTCGTACTCTGATTGAGGTGTACTTTTAGCCGGCTGGTGATCGATTTCGTATACCGAGCCTGCTACTATGGCAATTGGACATATGGCATTACTGCTACTGGAAAAGGACTGCAGCAAGTTTTGCAAGGGCGTCGTCGTATGGGCTGTTATGCTACTTTACAAGAAGTGGCTTGTCGCCTGAGTTTTTGTTGGACCCACTACCAACCGTAACGAGCTTTCTCACAGACCAACTAAATGGACTCCCAAACCACTTCATGCTAAGCTGTTGTCATTTGCATTACTTCCTTCCTCTTTTTTTTTCTTTTTTTTTTTTTTTTTAATTTCCCAAAGGGAAATACTAGAACTGCAAATATGGGTAACCGTAATGAACTTTTTTTTTTCTTTGAAACCACGATACCACCAAAACATGTTTTCTACAATTTAGACGTTACCAGGGTATGAACTTTTGAATATAGTCAGAGGCCTCTGAGCAAGGTTTTAAGAAACGGCCGTTACATACCGTAACGGCCGATATGTAACGGATTTTTAGCTTGCTGGTACGGTTACACGTCGATTTATCGGTCCCGTTACGGTAAGAACATAGATCAGAGATTTTCTTGTCTCCTTCCAACAGATGTTACAGACTCCTTGAAGAGTTGAAGTCCAATTTCTCACCTTTTCTCTCTATATACACCTCTGCACTCCAAACAACAACACAATCACAAAAGAAGAAACACAAAAGAAGAAAGAGAAAAAGACGAAGGAAGAAGGTTGGCGAGACTATGCGCTGTCCAGCTCTGTAAAAGAGGAGAATAGAGAAAGAAGGTCGGGATGTTGGCCGTGCGCTGTACTGTAGCGGTTGAGTCTGTGGGAGTGGGGACCGGGGAATGTGGCGGTGGGCGTAGGAGATGGGTCTACAGAGATGAGTTTTTTGAGAAGGAGACTTTAATGATTTATGGACTTTCTTTGTGTTTTGGATTCTAATATTTTAAATATTTTTTACTCATCTGCTTTTTTAAACTTAAATGCATGGTTTTAATTTAAAATGAGTAAGATTTTAGATTTTAGCAACTTATTTTATTTATTAATACTTGATAATTACTCATAACTTATTTTGTTTACATACTTCTTAGTCTTTTAAACTATTAAAAGTATTAAAATGAGACATTTTAGGGTCACAATCTTCATATCATTGAGTTTTAAGCATTTCCCAATGCTTGAAAAAATTTGGCAGTCGCAATAACTGATTCCCGTTACGTAACGTCTGATACGCCCGATTCCGTTACACCGCGACCGTTACGTATCCGGATTCCGAGATTTAAAACCATGCCTATGAGAGAGGCGACCTCTGCAAAAAATTATATCACCCAAACCCTCCTCTCTCAGACTTCAATCTCCATCGCCACTGCTGATTTCTCGACGGGTGGTGACGTGGTAGTTTAGGTGATGTTGGTTAGGGTCTTGTATGGGATCTTGAGGGGCTATGGTGAGTAGGACGACGTCACCTTCATAACGGAGAGTCTTGATCTGGTGTGGTCCTTCTAGTTTTCCGGCGCCGGACCTAGGTTGACAACTACTAATGGGTAAGCTGACAGGTCAACCGACAATTGATGGTTGGTGACGAAGATGGTGTTATACGATTGGGTTGTGGTGGCTTTGTGTGTTTTTTTTTTCCTTCACCGTCGGGATCTGTGGGTTTTGCCGTCGGGATTCATCGGGCTGTCTTGGGTAGGAGATAGATTGGTGAGTTTAGATCTAGGTTTTTTTTTCTAGGGTTTATTTATCCCCCTTCCCCCTAGTTGACCCTCCCCCTTGATTTAGAAAGGTTGGTGTTCTGCAATTACCGGTGGAGAGGTTCTATGCTTTGCTTGGAGGTTGTTCATGTTATAAGAGGTCGGCAGCTGCGAGATGATGACGGTTTGGTCGGCGGCGGTTGATTGCGAGTCTTCCAGGTTCTGGTCTATTGGTGTTTTGTCCACCAGTGCTCCAATTGTGAGGCACTTCTTAGGGTGATGTGGGTGTATGGGTTTCCCTCGGTGTTTGTCTTCTGTGTCCTTGGGGCTTGGCAGCAATGAATTGGCTGAAAACGGCGGCGATTCCAGCGCCAGAGTGGAAGCACGGCAATCGAGGCAATGTTGCATGATGGGGGCACGTGTCTGGATTATGGGTTGGGGTTGACAGACTGCCGATGTATTTTGATTAGTTGTTTTTTGAGTATTTATCTTGTTTTAGTTCTTAGTTATCCTACTGTTTTGTAGGGTTGTATATGTTTGTACGTTTAGATGTTTACAAAGAAAAAAAATATAATTGTTCTTATCTTTTGTTTGCTTTAATTTTGTGGTCTATTTTTATTTCTTTTTTGGTGCTTCCTATGTGATGGAGTTGTCATCCGTTATTAGCATTATATAGACGAGATGTCGGGCACACGCATTGCGTGTGTGATTTTGTCATCGTAAACTATGAGTAATGTATTTTGAGATAATTTGTTTACCCAATGTCGCTTACAAATGCAATTGAAATATTGTAATTTGAATTTTCTTCAGATTTGAGGGAGAATGGGAAATGTAGAAGAAAATGTAAAAAAAAAATGGGTAGTTACCTGCAGAGAGTGGGTATTTGTAACTAATAGTTTTATGGAGAGTGGGTAGTTATATTTTTCAATTTTTTCCTCACAATGGACACGTGTCAGCGTCAAAGTCACTCTCAGTGTAACACCAAAAGGGTATTACACCAAAAATAAACTTCTCATTATATATAGTATAGATATAGATATGTAATCTCATAGGCTAGGGATGTTAGCCTCAGATTTAATTTTTGATGGTATATATTTATGATAATTCTCAACAACAAAAAAAGACATTATCAGCGTGATTACTCCAGCCCATGATGTTAATGTAAACTGTTTAACAAAACATGACACACTTAGCAATAACGATGTGTACACATAAATTTTGTTTCTAAACTACAAGACAAGAAATAATTGCACAAAATTTAATTTAAAGTTTCAAAGTAAAAGGTTATACCACTCTGTGATTTTTACATAAAACGAACGTAAAATCTTCTGATTCGATAACCGATTCGATCATGAATCAAGGGCTTGAAATAGCTTGATCTCGAAACGTGGAGTTTGACTTCTTCAATCTTTACAGTTAAAAGACTGTTGAAATGATACTTGAACGAGGGCTTCAAGATTTCATCCTGAAAAAGCATGGTGATCCCTGACTTATAGAATTTTAGATGTTAAAAGGTGAATTGCATTTTAATTAAGAGACAAAGATATCGATTTTCGTTATTTGGAAGTGCTTAAATGAAGAACGGCATTAGGTTAGTGCATATTGTTCTTCAAATGAAGCACAAAACATGGGACGATCGAGTTTCAACAGAACTTTGACTTTGATTGTAGAGACCATGTGCATCCTTCTTCCTTACCCCAAGCTCTCTATTTATAGGCACTACCAATTTTGAAAATTCGGTGATTTGGGCTTTAACATTATAATTAAAGATATTTTTGCATCCTTTAATTTAATCAGAATCTCTTAGTTAAATGATTGTCATTTTCATTTAATTAAGAAATAATTTCCTTAAGTCAAAGTTGACTTATTTGTTTTTTATGCTAGCAAGATCACACTTGGAGTAGACCAAATAATTTTATTTTGGATCGAGCCCATTATTTTCTTTAACTTCATGCTAACATTTTGGCCCGCACTTTATAAAAGTGTTGAATATTTAACTAGTCACTAAAATTGTCCGCGATTGACCGATAAAGTAATTTTTTAGTGTCTACCCGGTGTCATGAGTCAAGGCATATGTGCCATCATTAGCATAAACAATAAAGGGCTAATTACACCTATGTCCCTGAGGTTAGGGGATAATTACAGTCAAGGACACAAAGTTTTAAAATGTAACATTCCGTGACCAAAAGTGTTTCAAATGTATCACCCGTGTCCATCCGTCAGGATTCCGTCCAAAAATTGTACTTTTTTTATGATGTCATCAATACATATTTTTAAAATGACGATACTACCCCTTGTACTGTATTGAATATTTTTAATTTTTTTAATCTTTGATTTCAGCCTTAATTCAAAGATTGGGTTTTAAAACCCTAAATTGATTTGTTCCCTATTTAAAAAATTTCTCAATTTGCAGTCTATTTCATCAAAATTATTATGAGTCATGTTCCCTTTTCTCAATTTGATCTTTATGAAGTATTCTGAGCCATCATCAAAACCCTAATTTGCAAATTAGGGTAACGAAGCCGTCGATCGCCAGATACCTCAACTTTCTTGCCGGAACGGAGCACTCTATTTCCGCCCTTCCTCGCCTCAATAGCCGACAGCATTTGATCAAACAAAAGTAAGTACTTGGACCTTAGAGGCAGCGGTTGGGGAAGCGAAGGGAATAGGAAGACCAGGAACGAAGTCACTCGACCAAAATCAGAATTCGCGTCGGCGGTTCCTCCCTCGCCGGAATCGCTCGTCGTCTCTTCGTAGCCTTCTCGCTTTCGTTTCCCTCCGAACAGCGAGCGATGTTTCTCACGGGACCAACCACTCGGCAAGGCTCTCTCCTTGCAACGTAAGCTCATACCTCCACCACCGGCGACGGGGAAGGGGAAGGGGCAGGGTAGGGGCGACGGGGAAGAGGAATGAGGAAAGTGGGTGTGGCGACGGGGAGGCAAACGGGGTGGCGAAGGGTGCTGCGGGGAGTTTTGAGACATAAATGGGGTTGGGGGCGTGGGCGGGTGGGGTGTGGGGGGGGGGGAATTAATGGCATTAAAAATAAGATGTAGAGTCCAATAATTAATGGAAGAAGATGAAATAATGGCATTGAAAAAAAATAGGATTC
This sequence comes from Escallonia rubra, assembly GCA_033065855.1. NCBI lineage: Eukaryota > Viridiplantae > Streptophyta > Magnoliopsida > Escalloniales > Escalloniaceae > Escallonia > Escallonia rubra. The sequence goes on along the minus strand of JAVXUO010001990.1, from coordinate 113,679 downwards.
CAATTTAGGGGCAAAATAGTCTTTTCATTAAAACCGTTAGGGTTTTTAAAATTCCGTTTGGTCAACAGACATAAGTGTAATTTGTCCAAACTATTGTCCTTACCTGTAATTATATCCTAACCTCAGGGATATAAGTGTAATTAGCCCAACAATAAACTAAAAGAATCCGTGTAATTAGCCCAACAATAAGCAGCTACGAAAACTTGCTCAAATACATGTGTGAATGCCTACCACACACAACCTGACTCAGGCTACAACGTGTGCTGCCTGTGAAAAGTTGCTCAGAAACATTCGCGAAGTACTGCAATGAAGCATTGACATAAACAGAGAAATCTTCACTAAAATGAATAATTTCTACCGCTTAAAGTTGTTCTCATTTCTAACCCTTCATTTACATAATTGAAATTACTTTTCTCTTTCTAACGCATATGTTTAACCCCTATTCCAGTAGTCAACATTGTCCAAACCTGCAATTCCTACCCCTTTACACTTGCCGCTTTTCGCCAAAAGCCGGCAGGAAAGCACAAAAAAGCTTAGTTACTACACATAAATAAACATCTGTTCCCTTCACTTATACGCTATCAAACAAGTAGGCACTCTAGGAACGAATTCTAGGGGTGGTGACATTTCAAGGTCAGTCTCAGAGCTTCCTCCTGAGTAGCTTCGTCACTCATCTGTGTACCTCTCTGTGATGCTCGAGTGCAAAAATGGACCATATGTAGGACTTGCAGCTGGACGATACTGAGTAAGGAGAAGCCCTTTCTTGTACTTGAGTCCACATGCATTGCAAAGGGTTTTTGTTCCCATAGGTCCCGTCCTCCATAGTGGGGTTTTCGTTACAAAACAATGTGTGCATATTTTTGTTGCAAGAGGAGGCTGCACACTAATTTTCTGTATCTCCTCCCTCTCACGTGATAAATTGATATCCATGGGAACAATTTCTGATGGTGACAACATTGAATGATTCATTTCAGTTATGGCTTCCTCCGCCATAATTATGCTCCTGTTCTGTTTTACCTTTTTGCATTGTGGGCTTCTTCTTATGCCGCAATGCGTGGATCCGATAGCTGCAGAAGCCCGCTGACAAGAACTTTCCTTACTCTCCATGTCACGAGACAAGTTGTTACTTAACAGAGCAGATTCTGGTGGTGACGGCATTGCAGAGTGCATCTCAGCCTTCGGTTGCCCATAAATAACTTTGTTCCTCCTTTTTGTAACCTTCTTAAATGGAAGCAATGCAGCACTTGATACAGAATGAACGCCACATGGATAGATACTTGGCCGCATGGTTCCCTCCCTCCATTGTGAGGGTCTTGCTAAATTAAGATGTGTTCGTTTTTCAATTGCAACAGACGGCTCTGAAGAGATTTCCTTTATCTCCACGTCATGCAGTGATCCATTACTCTCAGACATTTCCTTTATCTCCACGTCATGTAGTGATCCCTTACTCAAAGGTATTTCATTTATAACATCATTTGATCTGTCACTCAAAGGAATGAATTCTGGTGGTGCACGGTTATCCTCGGTCATAGCTTCCTTGATTGCTTGATGTCCGTCATGTTGGGAGTTTGAGTGCAAAGATAGAACAGATTCAGGACTTGCTGCTGAACAGGCTCCACAAATTTGCCTCACGGTCCCATTTCTCGATTGTGCGGTTCTCCTCCTCTCATGATGCAGGCATTTTTTAGTTGCAACAGACTGTTGAAAAGAACTTTCCTTTATCTCCGTCACACGAGATGAACTGCTAATCAGAGGAACAAATTCTGGTGACAACAACATTGCAGTGGCGTCCTCGGTCATAGCTTCCTCAGTAGTTTTGTTTGTCCTCTGCATAGCCTCCTTTTCTAAGTTTGAGTGCAAAGATGCTGAACCAACTCCAAATGCATGGATCCCTGGCCCCAAGGTTTCCACTTTCCTTCGTGTACATTTTGCAATAGCAACAGGTTCCTGAGAATAACTTCCCTTCGTCTCCATGCCAAGTGATACATTGTCACTCAAATGAACAAATTCTGGTGGTGATGACACCTCAGGGTCCATCCCACTCAAAGCATCCTCCTTCAGATCTATGTTTGTCTTTTTATTAACCCTTTCACGTGAATTAGAGTGGAAAGGTGGACAGAAAGCGGAACTTGTGGTGGAAAAACATCGATCAGTGTGGCACTGCATTTCACTTGTATTATTCTCTGCCCCAGTGGTTCCCTCACTCCAGTGCAAGGGTTTTGTTTTCTCATAGTATCTGCATATCTCTGTTCCAACAGGATTCTCAGAATAAATTGACTTTATCTCCATGTAACGTGATAGATAGCGACTAATAGGGATTAACTCTGGTTGTCGTGACACTGCAGGGTCCATGACAGTTGTATCTTCCTCTTGGATAACTTTGTTTCCCATCGGTATAACCGGTTTTTCGAAGCTTGAATGCGCAGATGGCAATATAGGACTTGCAACTGGGTGGCATTGGCTAGAGAGACGATTAGTTTTGTACTGAAGTCCACACGCATTGCAAAGGTTTTGTATCCCCATGGGTCCCCTCCTCCATTGTGGGGTTTTTGATGCATGACAATTTGCACATTTTTTAGTTGTGACAAGGTGCTCGCAAGAACTTTCTTTTATCTCCAGCTCACCTGATTGCCGCGAAAGTTTTTTTTTCTTGGTCTTTTTCCTTACTCTGGAGGTTTTAGACCTTATAAGATATGGTTCAAAAATTACAGGTGATTGCCGCTTCCGATGGGATCGTAATGGGATGGAGCTGCTACTTTCAATGACAGATATTGGGCTATGTTCTTGAAAGATGCTCGACTCTTTGCCATCAGAAGAATCAAGGTGATAACTAGCACCAGAAATTTCTTCAAAAACATTTGGCTTAGTTGTTTCAACCTGAGCAAAATTTTCATCAGCAATTTAATGAAAATATCAGAATAAACACTCAAGAAAATAGATGAAGTGCTTGTCACTTAGTACATGTTAAGTCCAAAACTTACAGCAGCGCTTAGATGATACACCGGAATGTCGGTTCAATATGAAAACAAATATGCTTCAGAGAGTCTCTTGCAAATGAAAAACTGTGACATATTAAGGTTTCCCCATCATATGCGGAGCGATTGGAAGGCTCTAACAATAACATTTCAAGGAGGAAGCCCACTACTAGGCGCTTGACTTAATTAACAGAACTTGTAAGATTACAAATGTCCCTTCCTATAGACACCAATTTGGCTACAATTCAATGGGGTTCTATCTTCCGTTATGTTGCTGAAATGAAATCTTGTGCTGGCTCCTCTTTTTCTGCTTATGGTAGGTTAGGGGCAGGCTTGTGCAACTAATTGTTGAACACACTTGCAGATTCAACAGCTAAGACTGGCATTATTATCATGGGTCTAGCTGGTATCTTAGAAAGAGGTGCACAAAACAACCCAATGTAAAATATCGAGTCATTCTTTAGCTTCCTTAAATTCAATGCAGTGCACTCTCAAGTCAGGTCAGGTCAGGTCAACAAGCGTAAAGCCAAATTACTTGGAGCCATCTTCTCCAGTCCACTCAATAACACCCAAATGGTTCACCAATCCTCTTCCATTATTTCAGCAACTTATCACTAACCAACATAACAAAATGAAAACCAACTCAGCAGGAGCTTATTGGTTCTTCATTCTCAAATACCTCGCTAGGTAGGCAGCAACTAATTCATCCTTCCAACGGTTTCAAGCTGTCACCAAAAGAAACACACATGTACACACACAGAGAGAGGTTCAAAAGTTCATCATGATCGACTTACGAAACAGCAGTCGGAAATTATTTTGCTTGTTCCACCCTCTGTTTCTTAATTAGCACTACATGGAGGTGCATCCTAGTGAGTACCTAACTCTCTCATTGAAACAACACTTGGATAGATGATAAAGCCATTTAGTAAATAGTTATAGAACAAAAATTGCCATGCACCAGAAAAGCAACATTCTACTACTACACACGCACACTGCATGGTGAATATGAACGTATATGTAAATACAGGAGTAGATGCAGATCGTATAAAACTCACCTGAAGCGACGAATTCGGCCCCATACTACAAGTGCGACTGCAAACATTACTTTGGGGAACTAAGAATAGTCCCTCTATAGCCTCCGAAGGAATTGGCCCGAGGCACTGGAACTTAGCATCCCAATCTCCACTCAGGTCATCTTCTTCCATACTTCCTTTGGGGGAATCCACACCCTCTAGTATGTTAGTAAAGAAGGCATCACCAGAGACCGCATTATCAATTCCAGAGGCAACCATAGTGTTTTTCCAAAAGAAAGACTTTGAAATCAGTGTAAAAGAGAATGTTAGTAGTGTCCACCAGAAAACACAGACAGAGACACACACATTGTAGGCTTAACCCAGTGCAAAATTCTACTTACGATTGCCACAGGAAAAGGAAAAAGACAATTGGATAAAATAAATTCCTAATCTAACTCCAACAAAGTGGAGTCTTTGGTTTCAAAAGGGACCTCACTTGGCATTACTGTAATTTAAACTTGAGCCAACAGAAGCTTCTATTACGACATTCGAAATAACATAAGTTTAACTCAATCCTTTGGCAATTGAAGTGAAGGGTATCCTTATTTTACAGGAATTAACATATGCTTACGGCTCACAAAATTATGTAATGGGGAATAGAGCAAAAAATGGTTTGACATAGCAAATTCCTCAAGCAAAAGCCCAACCACAACAGTTAAACTTAAACCACGTTTTTTACTACTACAATTAGTCAGATTGAATAGAGGTTCAGCGAAAATGCCATAAGAAATGAATTGGGAAAATAAATGTCTCCATTTGGCTGCTAAGAAAATATGAGAACAGGGAGGAAACTGGAAAATGAGAGCTACCCCGTCATTGGGTTTTGCATTATAGGCTTAGTGTTTTTACTTAAAAATCCCAAATGCTGAGAAACAACGCCCATTTTTCTCAGCAACCAAGCAAAGAGGGGAAGTGCAATGGACAAAGCAAAATGTACAACCAAACTTTGTAGCATACAAAAGAGCTCCAACTTTACACTTACCAATAAGCTTAAAATGGGGAGTCTGACGGGGAAGCAAACCCTTTGGTAAAGATGGAAAAAGACCCTTTTACGCCATGGAAAGATTTTGCAGAGATGGAAAGAAGAAAGGGAGGCAGCAAATTAGAAAGAGTTATCTAAAATGCAATTTGTTTTCCTGTTTAAAAAGGGACAAGAGCGATAAGCTTAGTGGTAGAGCAGGTGAGCTAGGGTGAGGAGCGAAACACCGAATGTTTTGACAGTAGAGGGTCCCAGCCTGGCGATTGCTGTCCTTATGACTTGCGGCCAAAAACATTTGGACATTTGACCTTGAAAGAGTATAGTTTAGTTTTTGGAGTTTCTATTGACACTCTCAGTGCAGTTATAGACAACTCTTTCTAGTCCAGAAATCAACTATACAAGGAGTGTCATTAGTTACCAAGAGTATACAACGGAATTAACTCAGTCAATATTTCTGGTTACCGAGTTAAATCTTTGAGCAATGCAAAAATAATTGCATAATTTTAATTGAAATATGTACGGATGGACTAAGTCTAGTTAAAGCTCAAATCTCATAAATTTTGGGTTTCATTTATCTTCTAATACACATGGATGTAGGGATTGCAATTAGATCCGCACCGGTGGATTTTCGACCTGCCTCCCTCGGTAGAAACATGTTATATTGACTTTAATCGGGTTATGAGAAGGATATGGTATTTAAATTTTTAACCCGCAGCAGATTAGGGTCGGGTATGGTATTCTGTCCAATCTGCCCCAATACTCGACCCTGGTATACTTACCTATACATCAGCTAATCTTAGTCATCCATCCTAAAATATATATAATTGTCTCACCAAACCCTACATTTTCTCCTTCTCTCTGCCGACTCTACCTAGCGTCGCTGCCTCCTCCTTCTCTCCACCGCACCGTCAACGGCCAACCCCCTACGACCAAAAATCACCTCCACCTCATCACTGTAGAACGTGGTGTCCAACCCAAAAGTATGCTCAAGAGTAGGAGAAATTTATCAGATATAAGAACAAATCCTAAAACTCATGTATTGTCGATGTGGAACTTGACACTCGCCTTCACGCGAAGCGTGGGAATAAGAGGTGCTCCTCTTGAATAAGAGGTGGTCACGTTGGATCGAATGTGGCGGCAATGACCTAGCTCTGATACCATGTTTGAACCTGGTGTCCAACCCAAAGCATGCTCAAGAGTTGGACTAGCCTACCAGGTATAAGAACCAATCCTAATCCCCATGTATTGTCGATGTGAGACTTGACACCCGCCCTCACGCGAAGCGTGGGAATAAGAAGTGCTCATCTTGAATAAGATGTCTCGTTGGGTCGAATGGGGCGACAGGGCTTCGCTCTGATACCATATTAAATCTGGTGTCTAACCCAAAAGCATGCTCTAGAGTTGGAGAAGCCCACCAGGTATAAAAACCATCAAATCTCATGTATTGTCAATGTGGGACTTGACACCCACCCTCACGTGAAGCGTTGGAATAACCCACTACCATCACCATCACCTCCACCACGGTCAAACATTATCACCACCACCTCCACCTTGGCCAAACATTATCACCACCACCTCCGCCGTCATCACCACATAACCCTCCACCGTCATTACCACGTAACGGTCCACCGTCCATTTACCACCACCTCCACCATCAGCACTATAGCTTTGGTTGGCGATTTTCCAGACTGGATCTAGAAAGCACTTAGCTCTTCCTTTTTTCTTTCTTTTTTTTTTTGGCTGAATTTTCTCTTTCATTCAGTGGTGATGGGTATTTTACTTGTAGACAGTTGCTGGTTATTCTTTTGCCTTTGAATGTTGCCATTTGAATGCAATGAACATGTTGTTATTTACTCATGCTCAAAGATTCTTTAAGTTCTTTGGCAGGGATTAGGATAACTCCTCTACTTCATCGAACTGGTATTAGTTAGTTGCTAATTTTTTTATTTTTTTTTTGGTAGCATTAGTTAGTTAGTTGCTAATTATGTGAGTTGATTTGGTGCAGAAAATACTGAGAACATTTGCCTGGATACAAAGAGCCTCATTAGCGTGCCCGTCTCATCAATCTTGTGCCAGTCGTCATACCTTATCAAGCAAATAAGAGCAATCCCACCGGGTGTTGTAGTTGGGGTTGTATACGAATTGAATTCGAGCTGAAGAGAGGTATGTTCAAACTCGTTTGTTTAGTTTCAGGTCATGCTCATGTTCGTGTTTGTTTAATCTACAAAATTTTGTTCGAACTTGTTCGTAGTTCGGTTCGCAAAACTTGTGTTCGGCTCAAGTTCGTTTGTCTATCTATACAAAGCGAACTCGAACTTGAGAACTTGTATTCTCGTGCAAAATAATTATTTTCAAATCAGAACTACACCTTAGTTGATCCAATTGTCTAACTAATTTTGGGACTTCCAAGTTTAAACTAATTAATACTATAATAATTAAGTTATATGACTTTTGAGTTTTGAACACAACATTTAAGTTATTATCCAGACGAGCCATTCACGGACAATTCGTGAACACTTTGAAATGTTCATGCTCAAATCGTTTAATAAACGAGTTCTATAATTTTGTTCATGTTCGTTCGTAGATTACACAAACGAACTTGAACGAGTTTTTTGAAAAACAAACCATGAGCAGTTCATGAAAAGTTCAGTTCATTTACAGCCCTAACTGTAGCTAAGAAATGGTGAGTGATTACTGTCTGTAGCTATGGGTAGGGGGTGCAGCAGCGCTTGGGTTTTTAAGGGGACAAAGAAGATGGGGGCAGATGGAGCGGGGTCAGGTTTTTTAATCTAGCTTAGGATCGGGGATGGTATTACACTCGTGACCCAGTAACGGGACGGAACGGCGCTTCACAACTACCGGGGCAATTACGGATTTTGTAAGATTCGCATCTGACCCACCCCATTGCCATCCCTACATGGGTGAATAACTTGAGGGGATCTGCACTACGTAGCTCATAATTTGTATATATAAACAATAAATCGCCCAATACAGTGTACAGCAGACTTCCAGGAAAAAAATCAGGAAAATCACATCTTGCAGGACAAGGATGTAACTATCACAATTTGTACATTACATGTTAAGATACACGGAAAAGAGAAAAGAATAAAAAAAGGGTGAAAGAAAACCACAATAGTCCCACCACAAGAAAGTTCACAAATATTCGAGTCAGCTACCAGTAAAAGGTATGCTTCTAGTTCCAGTATAAATCTTTTCTTTTCCTCCGAGAAGTGTTGGTTCTCCATCCAACTAAACCCACTGTATACCTTACAGACGTTCGAACAGAAAATGCATGAACCGAATCAGTTTTTACTTCCGCCTGCACATGATTGTCACTCTACAAAATCGCCACCGTTTGCTTCTCATGTACAGAGGCACGAGTCTCAAGATAAGCAGATGCCTAAGTGATCTTCACTCTATCGATTTGCTAAATTTACTTTTCTGGATGTCAGCATGTGCGATTTAATAAGACTCATACTTTCAATTTTGATGTTCTTCTTCTCGAATATACAAGCAGAAAAATAAACACAAGGAGAAAGGGAGCCAATATGGCCAAGGAAAGGACTTTCAAAGAAGGGGCACCGTGTCGAATGTTAAAGACACTCTCCTGCCTCCCCTGCAATTTATCACATAAGAGATGTCAATTCATTTAAAAAACTAACTGGTATTAATAAAAAATTTAATTCATTTAAAAAACTACCTCGTATTAATAAAAAAATTCTAGATAGCTACCTTATAGGCCGGCCATGTTTGGTTTCCCTTAAAATTATTTTACTTTTATTTTTTATTTACACTTATTATACCTTTATTTTTGCGCAGTGTGCCATGACACCTAGTGATTGAAAAGACAACTTTAGAGAAAATAAAGTAAATAAGAACCCAACCAACGTCAAAAAAAGTTTTATGAGGTAACAGAACTTTCAAGTCCCAGCAAAAGATGAGCACTCACAGGCCCAACCAACTTCTGCACCATACGACTATGTTGCCTTGCAAAAATGTCCTGAGCATGCTTATAGAGCTCCACGTCTAGACTGTTGAGTTTTGTGATCTCCTGGAGAACCACTTGAGGAACATGTCGGCGTGCCTGCAAATTTCCAAATTTCAAGACATGGGCTGCAGAAAGGACGCTAAACATTAACAGAAGAAAAAGACAAAAATATCGTGCAAGGTTCTCCCTGTAGTCATTAAGCAAATATGTATACATACACTTTTATGCACTTGATCAGGTGCTGAGATCTCTACCATAAGATACGGCTAAACGCTCTTATCTAGGTAGCACGGACATGGTGTCAGACACCTAAAATAACAAACAATAATGAAAAACTACTAAAACAAAGAATTTAAATAAATACAAGTCATACTTGAACATTTATTTGGTACCGGGCAAAAAAGCGAAGTTAAAAAAAAAAAGAGGTCTTTCAGTAGAATGCCGACAGAGGGAGAAAAGGAAAAAAAAGGGAAAGACGCGAGAGGTAAGGGACCTGTGGGTCAGCGAGACCTGTGGATAAGCGACGGCGGTGGAGGACCTCTGGCGACGATGGAGAGAGATCTGGCGACGGCGACGGCAATGGTGGACAGATCTGTCGGCTTCGGTATCCGGCAACACCGGCGCCTTTCAGATCTGTCGGCTCCGACAACATCGGCAACTTTCAGATCTGTCAGCTCCGGCAACTTCGGCGACAGATCCGGCAACACAGCGACGAGAGAGAAGAAGACGGCCGACAGATGAGGTGAGAGAGAAGACGACGACCCCCGAAATTATTTCCAAAAGTTCCAAAGTAGCCCCAAACGATCCGACACTGCACATCCCGTGTCCGACACTCCTCGACGAAGTGTCCGACACGGTGTCGGAAAATAAAAAAAAATTCCGACACCGATTAGCCGTGTCCGACATGTGTCGGGAGGTGTCCGGAGGGTGTCGGGGTGTCCGTCCGTTTAGGACACCATACCTCCACCTAGGAGAGGTGTCCGTGCTTCCTAGGCTCTTATCCATATGCTATGTTTCATAGGTTGAAGATTAATGTCTTTGCCTAAAGAGAGTCGGGATTAAGGGTGAAAATAGCAAGAACCATATTGTCTTGCTCAGCTAGCTCGGGTAAAATAGCCTAGCTCCATTATTCTGCACCCGCGCTTAAATGGCGTGCTTCACCTATGACCACCACCACATGGCACTGACGACGTGGCGAGGACGTGCCCACCCCACGCCCCCGTGAGCCCTGCCAAGCACCCACCAGGAAGAAAATGTGCACTACCGGAACAAAATTAATGACCAAGTATTCGTGCGAGAATGCTATTAGAACACTACAGTATATCCTGTTGGCCCCACATTTCAACCTGCATTAATCATTTAATCTACACCGACCAGGAAGAAAATGTGTACCAGAATAAAATTAATGACTGAATGTTCGTGTGGATTGCTATGTTAAAACTAGAGAATATTCTTTTGGCCCTAGCTTTTTCATTCAACCTGCATTTATCTATGCTGAATTTGCATAGTACAATATATTATACAACCAAACAAAGCTCCGTGAATTCTTGGGCCATTGCAAAGGGATGGATATCTACTACTCTGCAGACAACTAATGTGCACATTTCTGTTGTCAACCGACTATGTTTCCAACAATAACTGATCACGATTCGCGGGTCTCAGATTATGAGCTGGATATGTCCCTCATACTATCCGTAAATGCTAACCATTCTAATGGGCTTCTATAAAGGTTCGCAGTTTATAACGATACATACTATATACAAACAACATACACATAGCTCCACTCTAAGGAAGTCAAGAGCAATTATACCTCCTTCGTAAAGTTTGCTGGGGAGATTCTTTTAAGAGAAGTTGTGCGCCGTTGTGCCTGGGACTTTCGTAAACTAGAAATACAGGTCTCATAAGCTTCCATCAGTTTCTCCACAGTCATCTGATCCGAAGGTAGAGGAACGCTTAGCCACTTTATTGAAGAATCAAAAATTGATAAACAAACATTTAGATAAAATGCAAAGTGAAGTGTCTTACAGTTTTATTTGTCACTTCAATTCCAGTGGATGGAACATCACTTGTGTTCTTTAATGTGCTGCCATTCTGCAATAAAGCATCAATGATACAATTCCAGTAATATTCTAAGCCACAGTAGTTAACGAAAACTAAAAGTTTCCACCTTCTAACCTGATGATTATAAGTGTCAGACTCGGAATCTGGAATCCAAGAGCCCTGTTCTGTGGCACAAGTAGAACATTTTTAGGAGCAAAGCTGTATTCTCATAACCCAGATAAACCTTTGGGGGCAAGAGCAAGTAAAAAGAGAACAATTTAAAGATTTCACCCGGACTCCAATTCAAGGCACAGTGCATAGAAATTTGAACATGTTTCGTCTTCATAGTTTCTTGTTTCTTTTACTTTTGACACGTAAAGGTTAAAGGACCATGCGGGGAACAAACTGATGACTCCCACCCCAGTACACAAAAGATTTACAAGGGGATGACAAAGCAAAGGCATAAATAAGATCCTCCTTCCACTAAAAAAAGGCAGAACCTCAAATCGACAAGAGTATGTGCCAGCTCCACCCTCTCTGGCCCTCAGACACCGTACAGTGGCTCACGAAACCCACTCTTCATGGTGCACATGGATACACCGACTGGACTGGTGTAATTCACCCTATTAATTTAAGTTATCTCTGATCCTTTGTCACGCTGTCACAGGAAACTTTGACCATTCACACACCACCTAGACATCATATGGACATAGGAATAATGATATGAAGAACAGCAATGGAAAATAGGAAAGAGAGAACCCACGTGGCATGTGGCAAAATGCCATCGTTTCAGAGGTCTTTGAGAAAGTTGGAATCTGCAAATGGAAAAGACAACCCCTCAGGTGCTAAGTTGTTATCACTTTAGAAGGAGCAAACCCTACTTGAAAGCTAAAAAAAGGACTAAACAAATAGCTCTTTTTAGCTAAAAGCTCAAAGCTGGGCAAGAAATAGCTGAGACAAAGAAAGCCATGGTTAAGGCGAAAGCCCTGATAGTGGCAAAGAACTAGATGCTGTACATTCTGCATCACCCCAAATACGAGATAGCAACATCAAAATCTTAACAAAAATAAACTTCATCAAGAGACCCATTATTGCCACTCAGCCTCTTCCACAATTAAGCTCTACAATAAGGCCCAAGAATTATCATATATCCCCCGAAAAAAGATCAGCCGCAGTCCGGTATAAACTGGAAACACAATATTGCTCGAAAATCATCAAAGGTGGAACACCCATAGTAAATCAATGTACGCGCTATGCTTTAGGAGGATATGCACCGCTAGCATTATGTTAATATAGTGTTCTATTCAACAGAGAAACTCTGGGGCAGTCAACAGAATGGAGGAACAACCACTTTCGTACTAGATCGTGTAATATCTTCAATGAAGATTCTTATTTCCACATGCTGCATTGCAGTACTATAGCTTAAATGAACCTTACAGCCATATGTCTGCCTCGCTTTTAAGGAACTTAAAACGGAAAAAAATCAGGTGAAATGCAAGTTATTCCTGGATTCTGGCGAAGGAGCCTAAGTGAAGTGGTGGAGCTCAAAGCATACAGCTTGACGCAGCCCTAAAGCATTATGAGAGCTTATCTGAGCCCATATGGCATGGTCCAAAGACCCCATACAAGCATCTATTGGACAAGCATGCACTGCAACAATTATAGCTGTATACAATTGTCTCCTGCACACCTACAATCTCTTTACTAACTGAACAGCCAAATGTTCAATAACACGTGTATTTCAACCATCTTAACTTTATGCGACCGCTTCCCTAAACCTAAACTTCATTACTGATCATTTCTCCCTCTCTTTGCCAATGATAATTCAGCTTTCACTAAAGTGGATAAAATATATGCAAAACTAACTGAATACTAGCACAATTTTACTTCTTATATTTACGATTTTGTGCTACCAACCGCATCACCATGGTAAACAAATTATAGCATTTCACTTCACCAACCGATCTGATCCTTACTTACCAAATAATCAATTAGATGGCTGCAGTGTTGCTTATTACATGCTCGCATAGATGACTGACAGAAAATGAAGAGCGAACAAACCTGATTTGTTATTATTTATAAGCGAACTGCTTGTGCTTGATGCCAACTGGGAAATCACTTGTGCACCAACCACATTTGCAAACATTGTGGCAGATTCTCTGTGGTTTTCAGTGAGTCCGACATACAGCATTTCGTCCAACCTCTTCTGCAAGATTTACAAGGATCTAGCATGACTTTAAGCATAAGGGAAGGACAATGTATCAGAAATCTATAGCACTATCCGATATAATGCACAACTTATAGAGCGTTGTGTCTCCACCTTTGCAACTTCAAGCACATATTCACCAAGAATCTGATACTTCAGCACACAATGTCGCACATCATGTGATTCCCCTATATAAGAGTTGTTTGTCAGACCTGCGACCTATTAATGATGAAAAATTAGCCGATGAAGGAAAATGTTCACAACTATTTCAAGACCAGCACACAATGTCGCACATCATGTGATTCCCCTAAATAAGAGTTGTTTGTCGGACCTGCGACTATTAATGATGAAAAATTAGCCGATGAAGGAAAATGTTCACAACTATTTCAAGACCACATAAACTAAACCAAATCTCAAAAACAAATAATCCATTTAAGCAATCCCCGCGACAAGGGAGTTTGAGAAGGGTTCATATACAGAACCCTACCCCGACTTTGTGATGCCTTGTCGATGAATAATTCAACTCTAGAATGCCTTCATCGAGTTGTTCTCCTCTTCAACTATTATTTTTGTCAACTCAACTTACATTGATCTGTGACTACAAAATGATACTCTATCCCAAATTGTTGGCCCATGATTTTTCTTGATGCCACTATACTTGATCAAAATAAAAGAGGATGTCCCAAATAGTTGTCCACGTCTATGTTACATGGACTCCAGTTCCTTTGGATATAGCAAGATCTTTGGCGCCAGAAGAAGGGATTGATCCGTATCATCTTGACTTGGTTCTGCTTCCTCTATTTTTTTAATAATACGGGGTCGGGTTCTTCTCCTACCCGTATCGAATAGAACATGCTGAGCCAAATCTTCTTCATGTTATTGATTTAGAGCTGGAAAATCGTGTGATTTTATGAAACAGTGCTATGGATCGAATCTACAGTCAATCCTATAAACACGGGGGCACGGATCCGTAGCCAAATACAAACAAGGAGACATGTCTGAACTTATAGGATTGAATTTGAATATTAAGGGAATATAATGGTGAAGTTACTAATGTGTGTTCTTCTATCGGCCTGCTTCTGCATCCCCAAACTTGTTGAGCTAACTGATTGAGTGCTATCTGCATTGGTATTCAATGTTAGTGGTTAAAGGGATCGGGTCATCTGCCGCCTGTGGCAAATTATTGAGGTTCCAGTTTGTACCCAGACCAACCCTTTTTTTATTGTTTTCTTTTCTTTTCTGTGTATATATGTACATGCGTGTGTTTGTGGGTTGTTTGTTGTTTTTGGTTTTTTGGTGTGGGGGGGGAGTGTCAGTGAAAGATCCTATTTTCTGTTTTTGCTTGTTCGCATATGTGCCCGAGGTACATAATAAAACTAAGAAGCATAAGCATACACTGAATCTCAGCCGTCAGTATTTGCCACTAGAAATCCAAGAAAATAAAGTTGGAATCACTACTTTCACAGCCGTAGCAAATTCTCAGAAGCAAAATGAATATATTGTCTTGTTCATAATACCTGGAATGTGGCTCCATTGTGGATGACATCCCGCGCTATAGGGTCGTTAATGTATTGATGTAATGGCATTACAAAGTCCTCCATATCATATGAATCATTACTTTTACTATAAGTTGTGCTCCCACCCTTTCTGGCATCACGCTGTCCGTTAGAACAGAATAACACAGATGAGTCAGTCATATGTCAATTTAGCACAATACAAATAATTATCAAAGCATATAAATTACCACACATGCAAAATTTTCCAACTCATGATTTGCCAATAACCCAACTCTTATATCCACAAAACAATATGGCAATCCCATCAAATGAACTTAAATGCCTGAGAAGCTAAGAGTTACTATCACTTAATCATGGGACACCACTTCAAGAATTGATGAAAACAAACGTTAATACCAGTCCACATCCATAACAACATTGCACCTTACTGGTAATTACCTTCTCCTAGGATAAGGACATGCAGAAGGAGAAATAGGGGAGCTAGCACTAGGAAAAGCCTCCTTTTCCCAGCTGATCTCCAGCCGTCTACGTCACAACGCGGACGGCTTAGATCACTTTTTTTTAAGACATCTTGACAACCGCTACTCTTTCTAGTGATTGGTGACGACTAAAAAGTGTGCCCCTGCACATGAAGAATTTCCCACCAGCCTTTATCCTCTCTGGCTTCTCTCTCCTCTTAAATTACCCATCCATCTTTCATCACAAACCGTAATCAGCAATTAAAAAGATGAAATCAAAGATTTTATGTAGGAGGAAAGCAACGACTTTATTTTCCAAAGCGGTTTCAGATCTCTTTGTTGTCTCTGTTGTGTTCTCCAACTAGTATTTTGTTGTTCCAGTAGTCAATGCGAATTCACAGCATCTTCCTGTATTGTTCTTTGTGCTTCTAATAGTATGAAAATGGAATTTTATGAGCCCATAGAGTTTTTCAATTATGGTACAGAGTTTGCAGATCTCTATCATATTAATTTCATTTGACATGCTTTTAATATAACTCGATTTGCAAATTGAACATCGCGGGTGGTGGTGGTGGCTGAAGGGAGGGGCGAAGTTCATGATATAAGGGCTACAGATAGAATTTAGGAGTTCAGAATTGGCTGCATTGTGGTGGTATCAAAGAAATTTCAAACCATCACTGCTCTTGTTTACAGGTGGTGGTGATGCATTTTGGGGTGCACTCTTAGATCTGTTAAAGATTAACTATTAATGTGGTGCAGCTATGTACGAGTATGGTGGAGCTGTAGGGTATGGTGGTGGCTGTTGTAAACATGGTGGCGGTGCATATGGTGGTGAATGGAAAGTGATGTTGCACAATTTAGCTAGATGTTTTCTGTCTATGGTCCGTTTCGAGATGGAGAAAAGACAGAAGGAGATTGGAGTAATGGGGCTGAACCTGTAACAAGAAAAAGAGAAATGGGTAGAACCGCTACTACTTTGGACATTACGTAAAAGAGGACGCAACAGGCACTAACTGAGGAGAGCAGGAACAAGCTTGTCATTTGTCACCAACTGTTTCATAGAGTAAAGGTTGGTCTAGAGGTCTTAAAGGAAAAAAGTTGATCTCAGCAGTCCATGTTGTGATGTAGATGGCTTGAGGTCAGCTGGTTTTATCCGGCGCTAGCTCTGGATCAGCTCCCATATGTAGAGATATAGGGAGCTGATCCATTAACAGTGCTGGCAAGTTCCCTATCTGGCCATCCATACGCGACCTATGGGTGGGCCGGCTTTTTTTTGCATTTTCTAAAGTCCGTCCGCCCAATAATGGGCCAGACAAGTCTTTTTTACTTTTTTTCTATTTATTTTGCAGCAAATAGAAAGAAAATATCATTGTCCGCCCTATCATGGGGCTGACGGTCATATTCCACTAATGGTTTGTTCTTGAATCACTTCCACAGCTTTCTCACTCCAACCCCACTCCAATCACCCCATCATGATTCAACAAACACAAACAAACAAAAAAAAAACTTGAATGAGGTGGGGTTCAAAATCTGGAAAAAAGTTGAATTAGAATTTATTGGTTGTGTCAAACTATTACCTAACACCATCGCCGCCATCAACCACCAGCAAAACAGCCTTCCACCACCGCCGATCAGCCCATCACTACCTCCAATCGACCCACCACTGCCTCAAATCGACCCTCCACAACCCACAATTGCCACCAATCAGCTGTCTACAACCCACCACCACCACCAATCAACCTATGAACCCTGCTCTCTCTCTCTCTCCCTTCCCCACACCACCGACTCGCTCTCATACTTCTCTCTCTTCCTCATCATTATTCTCTCTCCTTCGTCCTCTACCCCACACCACCGACCCAATCTACACAGCACCACAGATCCACAACGATCCACACCATAAACATTAAAGAACCAAATTGAAGGAAGCAAAAATAAAAAAGTAGTAGTTTCGTGGTTGGGAGTTTCGGTGAAGAGTAGATTACTGGTGGTGTGGCAGTGGTGGTGAAGTCAAAGGAGATCGCTGATGGAGCGACGGCGGAGTTTCAACCATCGGAGGTGGTCCTCTTGCGGCCGATCCATGTGTGTCAATGTATAATTGAAGGGTTGAGGAGTAGTGGTGGCGCACTCAGTGGTGGTGGGTTGTGATTGAGATAAAATTAATGGGGAAGGGAGAACGCCGGCGGAGCGACAACGGCCCTTGAACAGCTCACATCCCACTGGCAGTGGTCTTCTTGCGGCCAATCCATGTGTCAATGTTTAATTGAAGGGTTGAGGAGAGGAGATCAGTGGGATCTTGATCTATTGGCGGGAGCGTTGGTGTATGGGTAGAGAACGAAGAAAGAGATAGAATGTGATGGCCAAGAGAGAGAGTGATAGCGAACGACTAGCACATAAAGAAAAAGAGAGAGAGTTTGTGTGACTCTGTGTCAAGGAATATCGGGACAGGAAGAAAGAGAAAGACAACAAAAAACAAATGTCCGCTCCTTAATAGGGCGAACGGGAGATATTTTCTTTTTTTCATGGTCATAAATAAAGGGACAATTTCGTCGAAAGTCTTGTTCGGCCCATTAATGGGCAGACGGACTTAAAAGAACACGAAAAAAAAATCTGAATTGTCCACAGATCGCGTATGGACAGCCAGATTAATGCAAGCAACTCAAGGAAGCTGTCAGCACTGCCAATTAATATTCCTACACCCCCCCCCCCCCCCCACAGCCACACACACACACACACATACCTATATATCATCCCAAACCATGCGGCCACGAAGGCAGCTTTGCATCACTTTTTTGAAAAAGCAAAAAACACCAGAATTCATTAAAGGGACTACCAAAATTCAAGTGTTAGAGCCAGTGCGCTACAAAAGGACTGCCAAAATTCACTTCTTACATTTTCCCAAAAAAGGGACTACCCAATTCACGAGTTCCGCCTGGTAATCTGGCGCATTCTGCTCATTATTTTCATGCTTTGTTTGTCTATCATCACTAATGATTCTCTCTCTTCACTCGTTTCTTCGTCCCCAAATATTTAGCCTCTCTCACCCTCTTCCTAAAATCTTCTCTCTTCTACAACCACAACAACCACCACCCACCTCTACCCCAAATCACGACACCTCAATATAACAGCCACCCACCGACCCACCACCACTATCGTAATCACTGCCGCCATCACTAACCACCACATTCGACGTACTCACCAATCAAAACCACTATCTGTGGATCAACATCAACCACCACACACGGATCGGCCACAAGAAGACCGCCGCCGCAGTACAATGTGAGTTGTTTAAGAGCCACCATCCCTCTGCTAGCATTCTCCATCTTCCCGACTACATTTCAACGCAACCACCACTCACCACTGAGTGCACCATCACTAACCACAATCTATAGCTTTGGTGAAACTCCCAACCATTAACCCACTTCTTTTTGCTTTATGTCTTCTTCTGCTAATTGGGTGTTTATGCGTACGTAATTCAAAACAATTCTATGTTGCAAATGAATTGGGAGGTGTTTTCAGATTGTGAAGGTAATATTGGACTTGTTGGCTTCATGAGATGAAATTTCTAATGGCATTTAACGATGGGAACAATGGAGGAAAAATGCAGTCGTTTAGTTTGTTTGAGTGTTGATCATAAGATGGCTGGGGTGGGTTGTTTGTGGAGGCGTGGCGGTGATTTCTAATGGTGGTGGCGGTCGGCGATGGACCAAGTTCAAGTGAGTGTTGATCATAAGATGGCTGGGGTGGGTTGTTTGTGGAGGCGTGGCGGTGGTGTCTAATGGTGGTGACCGTTGGTGATGGACCAAGTTAAAAGAATAATTTGACTGTTGTTGCACGACTATCGAAACCCATGCCACCTTATCACCCAGAACAACAAAAAAAGAAATGAAACTAAAGTATAATTGTGTGCAAAGACAGTGCGCCAAACTATCTGGCACACTGTCTTTATGGTTGAGTTTATTGTTGTGGTTATTGAAACCCATGCCACTTATCACTAAGAACAACAGAAAAGAAATGAAACTAAAGTATAATTGCGTGCAAAGAGAGTGCGCCAAACTATCTGGCACATTGTCTGTTTGGTTGAGCTCATTGTTGTGGTTAAATGATAGAGCACAAGTCATAAAAGGGCATTTTGGAACTTACACCGTGCGCCAGATAGTTTGGCGCATTAGCTTTTGGCTTTTTGGGGAAAAAAACATCTTGAACCGTCCATGTGGCAGCGATTGTCGGACTGAAATGAGTTAGGATGGGGGAGTCCTTTCCAGCATTTTGTGGGGATGGGCTCCCTACATTTATGTATGTGTACACACACACATTTATCTATACATATACATACATACATATATAAACACACACACATGATACTGGAAAAAGTGAGTGTGAGGTGACCTTAGACAATTCACCCAAGGTGGCCTAAGGTGTTACAATGTTTTCTTAAAAACTTTACTTTGGTTCTTCTGATCACTTTGTCTCTCCATGATCCCTTTTTCTCCCCCATCTGTTTCTGGATCATCTTCCACCAAATTCGTCCGCTTCAACACCATTTGCCGGCAAAGGCGACGACTGTGACCACCTTTTTTCTGGCTAGACGGCGTCCTTGTTCTGGCAACAGCTATGATTTTCAATCTGAAACCCTCTAACCTTCACCGCTATACCTAGGGTTTCTGCAACCAGTCGCATCGAAGGGAGCTCAACGCGATTGTGTTGCAGCCATGGTTGATTACCACCCATATTGACAATTGTGATGGATCAAGTTAAGTTTGGTTTGTTATGTGGCGGTTTGATTGGTTCTTACTGGTCCCATTTATAGCAGACTGAAGTTGATGACAACCACGGCTGATTGCTGCTCTTGCGGCGACTTGGTGTGACTGCTTTTGGTGGCTGGTAGTAATCTGCTGCTATATATAAAAATTATCCTTCCGTTTGCACAATTGTTGGTCTAGGGGTCAATCACACATGGAGATAGAGGGGGGAGAGAGAGAGGGAGAGAGGGGGGGAGAGAGAGAGAGGGGGGGGGAGAGAGAGAGAGAGGGAGAAGGAGGGAGGGAGGGAGAGGGAGAGGGGGGTGATGAACTTGGGAGGTGAGGGTAGCTCGATGGTCTGCCAGCAGGTCCGACAAGAAAACAGCGAAAGGAAAACGGTATGAAAACGAAAATAAAATACTTAGAAACAACCCGAAACCGAGCAGTATCCAGGTCAGATTAGGAAAATAGGGTGTCACCTCATAGTCACTATTCCTATATGCAAATGTATACCTGTACATGTTTCTACTTATGTAGATTCCAAATTTATAAGATCTTCAAATTTTCTTCATATTCCACCAATATATGACTAACGCGTATGGTATTGGATCCTTTGTGGAGACAGACAAAAGGCCAAAATAATTGGGGAGACACATTCAACAAAAAGGAATAAACAAACATACCCGAGAAAATAGGTCCTCCCTCATCCAAGGAACCAAATACTTCCATGGCCAAATATCCAGCGTGCTTACTCCACCTGTCTTCGAGCGTAAACGTCCAGCCATTCTTGTGGCAGATGTTAAGTTAGGATGAACCAAAAACCTGGCTGCTACCTCTACCGAAAACTCATAAGTGCTAAATATGCGATCAATTGGGTTTCTAAGTATTGTGACTACTGAAGTTCTCTCTCCGGGAAGCTTGGACATCATGCTATAGTCATCATGAGTAACTAATAGCCTGCAATTCGATTTGCTGCACATAAACAGATCAATATTACTTACAGCGTTCTATAAAAAATGTTGCTAAGTTGAAGATTATGACTGGAGGATGAAAAGTAATTACAGAAACTTTTACTGAAGTTACTGAAGTCAAAGGTTGCCATTTGTCCATCATATAGTTCAAAAATTTGCTCGTTATCTTCAAGGGGGCACTAAAAAGCAATATGTTTACCATCTGACTTGGAGAAAGAAGAAACGTATATTCATCCAAGCCTTTGTCACAAACTAGTTGGGGTGGCTACATGCCTACATGAATCCTTTCTTCCATTCCTTGGTAACGAAGCACATGTTTATGTTAAATTCCTAGCAATCACATCTTTCTCACTACGTCTTCCCAAGTTATCCTCGGCTTAGTGGCAACTTGCAGCTATGAGAATTGATGCATCTCTATGAGAACCGCGCTGTTGCAGTCCCAAGTTAGGATCTCCGCAGGAGTGCGTTCTAAGCTAACATCGAAAAGTGATCCTATCTGTCAAAGAGTGATGAATGGAACGAGTGAGGGAGTACCCCTCTCTCACATATATATACACAACAGCAAAAAGCCGAACTACTTTGTCATGAATAAAAAAGTTACAAGTAACCACAACTTGTATATATTCAAGACAAAAACACAACGTATGCACAAAGTTTAAGATATAAAAGATATATCAAATTTATATATATTTCTTCAAGCCCCAACCCTAGATTCTTCTAAGTGCCTCCTCTCCCCTGCCCCCACTCCCGCTCCACTTCCTCTCCCCTGCCCCCACTCCTACTCTCGCTCCCGTTGTAGTTGCCGCTTCATGCAACTGAGATCCTCGGTCTACCCTACCTCGTCTTACCCCATCAACTTGGCATAAATCAATTCTTCCTGCAAGATCATCAGGAGGCCTGAGTTGGACATGACCAAACCATCTAATGCAAAATTATCTCATCTTTTCTCCAATTGGGGCTTCACTTTGTTGTATAAACCTTATTCTATTCCTCTTTGTGTGCCCATAAATCAATTATTCTTGCAGGATCATCCAGAGACCTGAGTTGGACATGACCAAACCATCTAAAGCAAAATTCCCTCATCTTTTCCTCAATCGGGGCTTCACTTTGTTGCATAAATCTTATGCTATTCCTCTGTGTGCGCCCACACATCCACCTGAGCATCTGTGTTCCAGAAACACTCGTGTAAATGGTGTTTCTTTGTCACCCAACATTTTGATCCATAAGTATTGCTTGCCTCATTGCTGTCCAAATTTTCCCTTCAACTTGAGAGGGATATAACGCCCTAAAGATCCCTTCACATCCCCATTAGAGAGGGTGACAATAATTTTACCCTTCAGCAAAAAGTAGAAAGTTTGTGAACTTGGTGAAAAAGTAAAAGTAGACGACCCATCTGAAAGTATGAAGCCCAATTATGTAAAACCTTCGCCTTCTCTTTGCACTTCGAGCTTCATCGTGATAAAACCATTATAAAAGAAAATTCTTTGGCAACTTTAGAACTAAGGATGCTGGAGTAAGAAAATTATGAAGCCCATTTTTCTTGATCTCAAACGTGCATAACCATTTACCATTCTGTGATAGAACTGAGAAGCAAGGGAAATTTCAAAGGAAAATGTATTACCTAGGGTCAAACCGCAATTTATCATAAGAACGCGGACACTCTTGAGAGCTAGAGTACAACTTTTTCAAGAAACTGCAAAATCAAGATGCAAATCATAAGCACAAACACTCACCCGTGTATATATCGAACAAAAAGGTATGAGTTATATATTGGTAGAAGATTACCAATGGAAATATGTTCGCCCCCCTGTCCTTGGGACGTGAAGGAAGAATAGCAAGTCCCGCAGTATGTGTTTGTCTTCTTTAACATCTTTGTGAAGGGAAGAAGATGCCCACCTATTTACTGTACTTTTGCAATGCTCGAAATCACCTTTGCTAGCAGAGGCATTTATAGCGGTCGAAGCTAGAAAGATAACAGGAAAGTAACTTCACTCAGCAAAAGGACATTTCCTATGTATAAGGGCAAAAATACACACTCTGTTACCATAGCCATGATCTATCCGTCAGCATTAGAATAAGGCCAATAAAGCAAATTTAAGATACTACATGGCGATATATTGAAATCCTAAGCAAAAAAAAAAAACTAAGAGAGAAGAATGCAAGAAAACAAACACACACCCCACTTTTAAAAGAGATTTTCACTTGAAAACTTAGTTTGCTAATGAACCTAAACGTATTTGTGTCGCATGAACTATTGCTACTTTCAATTACATTAATAGACTATCTGTTCAAGCATTAAATCAACTTCATCGGCATAGAGTAAAAGTGAATATAACATTCCATACAAATTCTCACACAAACCCGCACGTATGCAGAGTCACCTAGAAGAGACTTTTGCTTGAAAACTTAGTTTACTTTCTACTATACCTTATCTAGTCATATCGCAGGAACTGTTGCTGCTTCAGTTACATGAAATAGACTATCTCTTTACGCGTTAAATTACCATGATCAGCTTATAGTGAAAGCAAATCGAATTCCGTGTAACATTCGGAGCTTCTAAGCAAAGCAATGTACCGAGGAATCATTGACAAAGGACAACACACACACCACTAGCAGCAAAACAAAACAAAAAAAAACTCCGACGAATCTTTTGCAGGTGAATTGAGGAACTGATTTAGGCGTAAGCGCTAAACTTACACATGGTTAACAAATAATTCAAGTCTCAAATCACGTACCAGGCCCAAGAAGTAGCAGCAAGAGAGCGAGCTTAAGAGCATCACGATCCATCCACCGGAGCCCCAATCTACCACTTAAACACCGGTCAGAAATTCCAGTTACCAGAGGTTTCGGCAACCGTAACAACATAAATTAGCTTAGCCTAAAAAATCACGACCAGAAAGCCCTAAAATGAATTGGAGGCACGAAGAAAGCAGTGAAGAGACGGACAGAGGAACAAAGGGGAGTGGGAAATGTCGGGGGTGTGAAGCTGAATGGGGGGTATCTCGGGGCCTCGTGCTCATAAAATTGGCTCCGACCTTGTTGGGCTTCCTCCAGACAACAAGCACGAGATCAGAGGTCGTCCAGTCCACTTCAGAAAATGCCTTAATTTTTAAAATATACTGTAATTTTTATTTAAGTACTAAAAAGTTGAGTTTGAAAGAATAAAAGCGTGCCATAACATCATGCTACCCGGTATAGACTTGTAGTACAAATAACATATGATAGCTTCATATTAGTTCCGGAGAGAGGTCAGAATATTATCTGTAAATTTCAAAAACAGATCTGTTGTTTAGGCGGGTTCTAAAGTCATAGCATATCTGTAATTTTTTGTCAAAACAATGTGCAGTTACATAAATATAACGTCAATTACTTAATAGCACTTCTTGCTTTTGTAACGAGACGAACCATTGTTCATTTGAAACATTATAGTATATCCATAACAAATCAATGAACGTATACACCATTTTCCGTCAACTAGACAATAAAATTTTTTAGTTGTCACAAAATAATTATTTTGTATGGTTCCACTCCTCACGTTACTGCTTGTACCTTTCCAATAATTCTCTTTCAAACAATTTGTTCCATCATAGTCAACATTTTATTGTTTCGTCAATTCAGCAACACATTTCTACGGAGGTCCGTCACGTCATCGAAGAATGAAAAATTGTTTAGGTTCGTTCAATGTTCTCATGTTTAACAAAGCCTTAAAAGTCTTCCTTTGCCATGATTGTATATATTTACTTAGTGAGTGAATTACTTGCCCCTTGATTTGTTTCCCCTCTACATCAGAGGATTTTCCACTTAACAATGGTGTTGGTCTCTGATTACTAGTTTTTGCAATTTGTGATGAATTTGTGTTGGTTAGTAGTTTATCTTGGCAACCACATTTGTGATTCTCTAATACACAAGACATACGGTTTGTTGTTGGACAGTGAGTTTAGACCCACCAAGAATAGGACATGCCCCTGGTTTGTTGTTGGACTGTGAGTTTAGACCCACTAAGAATAGGACATGTTCCCCCTTGACCCAGGGCAAAAAGGGCCTAGTGAGTCTCTACTATTGCTACTCCATTTTACATTGAATTAAGAAAAAAAATCTGTGGCACATGCGATGAATGTATGGTGATAGAGCCATAGAGGTGGCAAACTGGGTCGGTGGGTTGGGTTTGGAGTGTTTTCTTTCTTTCCCTTACCATTGGTAAGGTAAAGAAAACACTACAAAAAATGACATTTTTCCGGTACTTCTAAAATGGCATTTCAGCACACTTAAGAAAATGTCTTCTGATAGTGTGGACATTTCTCTCTCTAAAAAAATCCTTCTCTCTGCCTTCTCTCTAGAAAGCTCACGACTGAAAGGTCGTTGTGGCCGCCCCACCATGCCTCCCCGCGCGTGGGGCGGCAGCCGCTCCGGCATTAACCTAGAGTGTAGCCTTGTAGTGATGTTTGTGTGGTGGTATCATGAGTGGAGTGAACTGCATATGGCCGGCGGCACCACTGACCGGATAACGATGACGGCGCGACAAAGGGCACATCTCCCCTGAACCAATCAGCGATGGCACATCATCGGAAAAACTGGTCGTCGTCTCTCCTAAAACGATCGGAGATGACGCCCTCTCCGGAAAGTCTCCGTTCTCGTTTGATCTAGCTTGATCTATGTAGATCGGCTAGTTCTACATCTCCTCTACTGCTCAGAGAATATGACCGGATTCCCACCGACAGCGACCGGAATTCCCGTCGACGGTTGACTGAAAAAATTCGACAGTGGTCGGAATTCCGCTGGCAATTAACCGAATTTGCTGGAATGGTTTTCCTCAAATTTTGCATCTTCCCTTTTTGTCGTTCCTTTTATGTGGTAGTTGAACTTGGGTGTGGGGTTTGTATGGTTTGAATTCGGGTTTGTGAGACGATTTTGGGCACTGTTTGGCTAAAACCTAAGTTTGTAGTAGGGTCCTAGCCCTATATTTTAGTCTTTACTTTGGGGTGCCCTAGTGTCTTGGGAGGGAGGGGTAGGGGTAGAGGGCCTGCAGGGGTGTTCTGTTTGGGTTAAGGGGGAGGGTGGGGGCCGAGGAAGGGGGTTTCGAGCCCTGGGAGGGGGGAAGGAGTCTGACTGTTGGAGTCGTTTTGGGTAATTCGTGGGGTGGGGTGGGGTAGGGGTGGAAAGAGGAGAGGGAGTTTCAGGGTTCAGGGGGGTTTAGGGCCTCTACTGGCTTGGAGGTTTAAGTGTCTTATGTGTTTGCATTCCTTCCGGGTATAGAGATAGTTTGGTCCGGTTTTGGTACGAGATAGGGGAAGATTGCAAATTTGTCTTGTTGAAAATCTGTGTGTTAGAGCATCCATGGAGGGTTGTATTCAGTTTTGGGTCATGCGGTTGTTTCTGGTTATCTGCTTTAATGTTACCACTTTGTGTCTATAAGTTTTTGTTTCTACTTTGGTATTATTTGTAGAACTTTAAACTTGGCATGTTGCTTTAAGTTGAGCTATAGTGTATGATTTGCTATGTTTTAGCTTGATTGTAATGTGTACGAGTTTATTAGGTAATTTGTTAGTTTTGACCTTTGTGGTCTTGTATACAGAGTCACGGACATGTCGTGATCTAATAGGAAAAACTGTTTGGGGGAACATGAAAGCCTCTGTAGCCTTTACTTATCAATGTCACTCTCTTATTATAAATATAAAATGTCTCCTAAAGCACTTATTAGGTGCCATAAATAAATGAAAAGTCACTGGTCCTTTTACGCCGACAGACCTTCTTCTCACATACAGTCATGTATTGCCTCAAATAAGGACATCCCAAAAACCATCCTCAGGGAACAACTACCAGGCTATGAAACGGCAAATCGCACATCAATCTACACGTCCTGTGCAGATTGGAATTTCAATAACTCATCTACAGCAGTTTTTGATTTAACAAAATCGCATTACATTCCCTCTTGATTCTCCTTTTGATTTTTAGGTTTCATTCTTTCATGTTTGTCTATTGCACGTGCTATTGCTCACACTTCCAGAAAAAATACCAGGCTGTTAAATAAAGAGTCGCAGGTCAACTTGCAAGTCAATCGATCATTAATCTGCAAGTCATGTTCCGATTGCTACTTCAACAATTCATCTTCCGGTCGGTCATTGATTTAACATAACCGCATTTGGGTTCCTTTTGATTTTTCCTTTGATTCTTCTGTGCATGCATTATGTTCTATATATGATGTACGATGCATCAGATGAATCTACCGTACATGCTACTACTTCTTCGTGGACACCGCCAGTCCCTTAAACACAGCCTATGACCACAACTTACATAAACACATATGTATGACATACGTTAAGTCTAAAGTTTCGAATTTTGAGAAGAGACATTTTGGTTTAAGTACTATCTCAATTTCCCTCTGTATGTGTCTCATCCACACCTTTCCTTCGTTCATCTTGTTCAAAGAGCTTCATGATATCTTTCCCTTGCCGCTGCATACAAGATGTTTGAAGATATGATTAGATTATGCCATTTCAAGATTGCTAATTTGATTTCTCTCTGTGATTGATGTTTCTTTAGGTGTTGGCTTTCAAGCATTGTTGTGATGATTGTGCTTCTTACTAACTATTAATATTCATCTATAGATTTCCTGACTCGTACTTAGTTGGTGTTTCTTCCCAGTGTTGTGACCACCCATATCTTGTGACTCAGTTTTGGAACGCTCGATAACAAGAGGTATCCCTAAAGTTAACAACTTGGATGTTGGAATAAATGCCAGTGGCAACTGGCAAGCTACAACTTCTTGATAAGATCCTCTTAGAGATTGAGAAACGTGCTTTAAGAGTCCTCGTCCTTTTTTGAATAGTTGTTTGATTTCTTTCCTATTAGATTGTTTGTGACACGTAGGTTGTGTCAATGCAATAATACATAGATCTTAGTGTCGAAGCTTGTATGGAAATGTTATGAGCATGCCTATCATGAGTCGAAGCTTGTATGGCAATGTTATGAGCATGCCTATCATGAAGTTTTACCCACCAAATATGGTGCCATTTTTTAAAGGGAGAAGCAGCCTCAGATGTTCTGAAAACCGGCAAGATAACGGGTAAGCCTTGAGTTACTGAGCTACACTTCATTTTGGGCACAAGCATATGGAATATACAGGCAGCTGTGTCACTGGAGCAGCTTAGTATATGGAGAAGAGATGAGATTAGTGGCGGGATGGAAGATTGTGCGAAATACTTGGGCATTTAACAACTTTGCTATGTTCAAGGAAAACTACTCTTTTTAGAAATTAAATACGTGTGGCATTGTGGTTAGAATCAATTTAGTTGGAATAAGAAGGTAATCATGTACCATGTGAGACACTGAATACATGATGGGTTGACTAGATACAACCTATCTTCAGTCCATTTTTTTGCTTTGGGATTAGAAAATAAGTAATACATGTACATTCAGTTCGGCTTTTCTACATGAACAATGGGTAATTTACACTGTATTGCTCTTGGAATGGACCTACCAGGCTACATTGACCAGTGTGGTACCAGATTGTTAGCTCTGAGAGGGACCATACAATCATAGTTCAAGATATTTCCTATAGTGATTCTGGCAAACTTTCTTACCGGTGCTCCTAGGGGATTTGTTAATTAGCCTTCATTCTTAGGATTGCCATAGAAAAAAGAGGATATAAGAGTAGACAAAAAAATTACAAGGGCATAGGAAATATGTTGTTGGGTGGACAGAATACAGAGATTTGCTGAGCTATTTTGATTCTTTGGATTGACAGGGGAAAAAAAGGATTCAAGAACCATATGGATAACTAGAAGGGCTAAAAAATATATGTTGTTTCTGATTATGCCATGGGTGGATCATATATATGGGTGAGAGGAAAAACTTGAGAACAAAACATTATCTATATTTTGGGAGATTCCTAATGAGGAGCCAATAATTAAGCCTGAGGTTGGGGTATCTTCGGTGACGCCAAATCAGTTTCTTCTTTGCTTAATTTCTAGGCTGAGTCGCATTTTTAGAAGCCTAGGCATAATAGCTAGAGAGCAGCTCTTTTATGTCTTTGGTGGTGTCTTTGACATCTTTGCTGCATCTCTGGGTATGGGTAAAAGCCATGGCATCACCTCTGGACCACAATTCCTCCATGTCTCTGCTTGTTTTGTTCGACATCTTTGTTGTATCCAAATCCTTAATTTTCATATTATTCTAGCTAATTTAGTAAGAAATTACAGAGCCGGAGAAATGGGATACCCTGCAAAATGGTCCTTCAACTGATATAAGCCTTCGATATTGTTATGTCTAAAGCTATCCATTAATTGATCCCAAATTTTTTTTGCTGTTTTTCTGCTTTGCCAACATTAATAATATGATAAAAAGAGATCTCTCTTAGAAAAGCATGTGATTTCTATGCCGAGAGTTATTCAATTGCAAAAAATACTTGGATTGAATGGCTATAATGTGACATAATAGTAAGAAAATCAATAGACACGCGTGCATGCATATATACTAACGCAGTGGCTATGAACATGTTCAATCCAAATGACATCACTACTTTTGGTTCCGCAGCTTGCTTTGACTATCCAAGCACTTGACCAAAGGTATGCCTCCATTCCAACATGAACAGACCTTTTTTTTTTCTTCTTGTGGCTTTGCATCTTTGCTGCATTTCTGGGCTAAGAGGTGTGGTCAGAAGCCGTGGCCTCACCGGTGGACTGCGACTCCTTTATGTCTCTGCTTCTTTTGTTCGGCATCTTTGCTACATCTAAATCCTTTTTTCTTTTTTCATATTATTCTAACTACTTAATAAGAAACTACAGAGCCACATGGGATACCTTGCCAAACGGTCATTTGACTGACGTAAGCCTCAGAAACTCTAATGTCTAAAACCTATCCATTTTATTGATCCAAAACATTTTTTGTTGTTTTCCTGCTTTGTGGTAAGACTGTTGATTTGAAAAAAATGAGATATCTTTTAGAGGAATATGTGACGTCTATGCAGAGAGTTGCCCTGTTGCAATAAATGCTTGGATTGAATGCTTTTCAAAGTTGCAGCATATTGGATTGAAAATGTTCAAAGTCAACGTGTATGCATGCATGGATGCACGCATGTTCATTGATTTCCTTGCAGTTGTTTCACATAATATTCTTAGGAATTTTGGAAAAGCAAATACATGGTCGCTACTGGTTTCGCAGTTTGCTTTGAATATCCAAGCAACTGACCAAAGGTATGCCTCCATTGCAAGACCAACATACATTTTTTCTTTCTTGTGCCATTGCTTTGAACAACTACCAACAAACAAGAAATGCAAGGTCTGCATCCCCCTATTACAGTTGTCCATAAGTTTTCTTATTGTTTATTGAAACTTATCTGCTTACCTGATATAGTATCTTGGTTATGACCGAAGATATTACTTTGCATTCATGATGCTCTTGTTTCCTTTAGCTAATAGTATTTGAAACTTGCAAATTTAACAATAGCTGGTTGCCATCCTTTAATCTAAGATTAATGTTAAAGAGCACGAGTCTCCAACGTTTGTGTGTTTGTATTGCAAAGTTTGCAAGTTAACCATCAGAAAAGGGATAACAAATAAAGTAATTTAGACAAGTTAAAATTAGATACAAAATTTATGGAGGCAAAGAGGCAAAAGCTTCGATTTGATAGGCTCTCCTGAAATAAGATAGTAAACATAATAAACTTGTTGGATTGAATACGCTCTGCATCTATACAAGCAAAAGAGCACCTCAGAAACGAAGTCATTTTCAATTAATGGGTTGGAAAGTATGCTCTGAAGTAGTTAACCTTTGGGAAATAGCAGTTTACAACTGCTATGAGGTGATCTTGCCAAAGTTCATTTCTATGGGGCTGAGTGAATTTGTTGGCAAGAGGCATATCGATTGGTAATTGTAGGTGGCCATAACGTCAATTTATGATGGCATCATGGTAGCCCGTCTCCAGTTTTAGCATCTTATCTATTTAGTAATGGGTACTCTTGCATTTAATGTTATGTTGAGTTGATGGAACTACTTTCAGGATGTCTTTTATGGTCTGAGAGTTGAAAGTTAGAGACAATAATTAAACTTGATTTGTTTTTCAATAACTCTTATTAGGGTCCCTGGAGCTTCACTTACACAAGTGGTGCAAAATAAGATAACATCATATCAAATCTCAGAGCCTGGACATGGGCTGCACCACAACTATAATAGTATAGCTTCATTGTCATTGGTCACCGAGTTGTTCTATTAAAGGCTCATAATATAAATTACCATCATAATTCTACTAATTCTGGTTACATGTGTGTATGATAATAAGAATTTAGGTCATTTGAAATTTAGTTGCAAACCTTCGTTCTTTAATTGAGGTTACTTAAAATTATTCTTCCCAGAATCTCAAGCTTTATTTGTCGTGGTCGAATTCTAGACCACTCTCATACTTTGATTGGTGAAGGTTAAAGACAATTTCTATTTTCAATCTCAGGAAGTACGGCTTTAACTTCCTTGAAAACCTGCAATACTCATCATCACTAAAAGGGAACTTGCTTACCTTAAAATATGTTCCCAACCAATTCTGGTCGTAACCAAAGGCCCACTGGGGTCCCATTTTGCACGATACATCCGCACAAGCAACAATCAATATTCAACGCTCACAACCGGTCAACGCATGCACGCTCAAGTCACGTGCACTTCTCACTTTCGTTGCGGGACTTCGTCACTAAGAAACTCATTTTTGCGCGACGCCTCATCACGCTTCGACCGTCGGCGCACTCGCCCAAAGAGGTTGGCCTTGGCCTCTCCCTTGGGGTCGGCCTTGGCCTCTCCCTTGGGGTCGGCCTTGGCCTTGGCCTCTCCCTTGGGGTCGGCCTCGGCCTTGGCCTTCCCCTTGGGGTCGGCCTCGGCCTCCCCTTGAGGTTGGCCTTGGCCTTCCCCCAAGGGTTGGCTTTTGGCCTCCATCCTTAGCACCTTCACTACGCTTCAAGGGACCATGCATCATCCGTGACCCTCGTCACCCATTCATTCGGACGTCATCTCCGCGACCCTCGTCGCCCGTCATCCGCACGTCATCTCCGCGACCCCATCGCCCGGACGTCATCTCAACGACCCCGTCACCCGGACGTCATCTCTACGACCCCCGTCGCTTGTCGCCTGGACGTCATCTCCGCGACCCCCGTCACCCGTCGTCTGGACGTCATCTCCGCGACCCCCGTCACCCGTCGTCTGGACATCATCTCCGCGACCCCCGTCGCCCGGACATCATCTCCGCGACCCCCGTCGCCCAGACGTCATCTCCGCGACCTTCGTCGCCTGTGTCCGCATGACAACTCCGCGACCTTTGTCGCTCACGTCTGTGCAACAGCTCTGCCACTCCCGTCACCCGCGCGCCAGCTCCGCGACTCTCGTCGCCCGCGCACCATTTTCGCGACCCCCGTCGTCAGCACCCGCGCAGCACACCATACACACTTCTTCGCGTCCATGCGCCACAATCATGTTACATGCCCCTCGGGCACCACACTCATTCACCACACCATGCGCACCTTGCCTTGGTCGTGGAACATGCTTCGACCCACTATCCAGAGTGTACATCATCCTGGGGGGATAGGCGACTCCTCCGGGACACTATCTCCGCCAGGGAGCTCTAAGTGCTCCGGCATGAAGACTCCCCTTCTGCCAGGTAGACGGCTCCTCCGGGATGCTATCTTGACACGCTCTGAGTGCCTCAGCACAAGGACTCACCCGCCGGGATAGGCGACTCCTCCGGGACACTATCTCCGCCAGGGAGCTTTTCAACTCCCCTTCCGCCAGGTAGACGGCTCCTCTGAGATGCTACCTCGGCTAGTCAGGTAGACGGATCCTCCGGGATGCTACCTCGGCCGGCCAGGTAGACGGCTCCTCCGGGATACTACCTCGGCCTACGGAATAGGCGACTCCTCCGGACACTATCTCCGCCAGGGTGTCAGCGTGACTGGCCTACTTGCTTTAGTACTGGGGGCTTGCATTGGCACCCCTAGGGACTATGACCCCCGGGTCACTCCGAGACGGGAGCAGGTCTTTGGAGGGCATCACACCTAGTTCACCTGGCAGTTGGGCGTCGGGTCTTCACCACCGCTGCCAAGCCTGTGAGACTCTGCAAGGGCTTGGATAGGTGGCTATATCAAGGAGGGTTCTCTGGCCACACCGACACTGTGGGAGCCAGTCTTTCCAGGCAGACAGAGCGACGCTGTGCAGGGCAGGCCGGGTGAATATGTGATCCGACAGTCCGTGGAGTACCGGCAGCTGTGGACCCCTCGGTGACGTGTCACTCCTGGGGAGAACCACGTGCCGATTAATGACATCATCATCTCAATCTCTATAAATAGAGGTCCTGAGGATTCATTTGAGACGGTTGGACATTTTTAGAACATTTTCACTTTCTCACTCTAGAATCTTAGAGAGAGAAACATACAGGACCCTGACTCCGGACTTAAGCATCGGACGGTGACTATCGTCGTGTATTTATCCTGCTTTATCGCCCTCGCAGCACTGCCACCCTCAAGCTCTGTCTAGGAAGCCCTTGGTCTCTGCCCTTGTTTCACCCTTGTTGTGTCCCACATCAGTACATTTGGCATCTAACTCGGACTGCATTCCTTGTGGCACATCCACGTTGACTGCGAACCTACTTTCCTTGGCATCAAAATATAACAGATTATCTTGACTCCTTTAATAGGTAAGCTGGTGATTTGTTACTATGACCTTGAGTCTTCAGCATTGACAGTAGTTCAAAGACTCCCAACCATGTTAGGTTTATAACGTCGTATTATTATGTGTAACATTCCGAGGCAGTGCCAGACTTGGACTATACCTAATTAGTTTACCAGGATTTAGAATAGGAGATCATTTTAGGCCTTGGCTTGAACGCTTAGATGTGCTACCTTAGTCTACCTTATGTGGATCATTTTAGGCCTTGACATGTGCTACCTTCTCAAGGTTAGACTTTGGTCAGAGTCTTCATTTAATCCAAACTTGAAAGGTCGTTTCCACGGTGAGCTTCAGAAGAGATAACGACTTTCTATTTTCTTTTTCTTTTAAACTTTCATTTTTGTGCTATGTTTTTTAGATAATTTTGTTTAGATAAGGGTGAGTAACCGGTAATTATACTTCTTCTCTACATCCTCCGATAAAGCCTTACTTATAAATAGGTAAGGCCAAGTGCGAAAGACCTCAAAAATACATGTTTCACATCCAAATGGGCTTTGGATATCCGTTAAAGTGACACCTATGAAGTTCCAATCAACAACCCCACCAAAGACATATGACTTGTTCCCCAACTGTGTCATTAAGACTTCTTAAGAAACCATTGAACCCCTCATGCAGCTCTTCTGAATTTTGAATAGTATTCAAGATCCTCTGTTTTCAATTATCTAATAAATCACTTAATGAAATTAGATTCTCTTTCCATCTATATCAAAACTTTCATCCCGAACTGATGTAGAGGAAAAACATCACCTGTAAGA
The DNA here is from genome assembly GCA_033065855.1 of Escallonia rubra. Classification (NCBI taxonomy): domain Eukaryota; kingdom Viridiplantae; phylum Streptophyta; class Magnoliopsida; order Escalloniales; family Escalloniaceae; genus Escallonia; species Escallonia rubra. The sequence continues at coordinate 79,282 of JAVXUO010001990.1, read as the reverse complement.
TGAAGACACGTGTCCTCATCCAGACGCATCGAAACCGCCACACCATTAATATGGAAGTGAGTAAAGATGAGTTACTCGAGGAGTAACTCCGGGGTATTAACCAGACACTAATGATGGGTAACCCCCCATTAATCTGATGACCCCATAATTAAACAAAAATAAACCCCCACCAAGCTGGGAACACTATAAAAGGAGTGGGGAAGAATATGTGAGCAAGGTAAGAGAGTTAAACTTATACTTTATCAAGTCTCAGACATATTCTGACATCGGAGATTTCCCGCCGGAAATCCTTCCGGCGAGTCACCGGTGTTGGTTTTGCTGTGCAGGTCTATTCACGAAGCGCATCCTGAATTCTCTCCACAACATTTTGGCGCCATCTGTGGGACCGACATTCGTGAATATATTATGTCTCAAAACCCCACACCTCCAATTCAGCAAGTTGGGGTAACTCCACCAATTTCGCCCTTACCACCAATCCGTGATCCACTTCATGGGGGAGCTGCATCTCCGTCCTCCAGTCGTGGCAAAAAGGTTACAACAACTACTACCGTAGCACGAACCACCGCTGTTGCAGTACCTGTAATTCCTGCCGTAATGTCAGAAGCCGTCGCAACAGTAGTTCTACCCGCTGTGACAATCGCTCCTCCCTCCATAAACACTGTCCTTCCCCCGCTCCAAATGGTCAACACGTCCGCACCTACCACAACGTTACCAGTCCTGAGCACTCAAGCTGACTTAGTGGCCATTCTTCGGACTATGCAACAGTCCATCGAACGATTACAAGCAGCTGTGGACAACTCGCCTCTGCAACCAGAACCTCTCCAACCTCCAAGCAAGCAACATGTGACTGGTATACAGAAGACTCCGGAACGAATACACGTGGAAGATGGGCAATCCGACGATGAGCGGCGCAACCCGAGGTCCATGAGACAAGAAAAAAGTTCTTATGAAGCTTATTCTACCAGGAAGAACTCTTATCATAACCCTGGCGAACATCGTGCCGAATGATACACTAGTGCCCCAGTCATCGTTGGGCGACCATTCACAGAAGAGGTTGATCACTTTCCTACGCCACAAAACTTCAAAATGCCTCCCTGTGAATCATACGATGGCACCGGAGACCCAATGAAGCACTTAGCCTGTTTTACTTCTGGTATGAATCTGCACTTAGTCCCTGACCAAATCATGTGCCGAGCGTTCCCGGTGACCCTGAAAGGAGCTGCACACGTATGGTTTCAACACCTCGCACCCCGCTCTATCTCCTGCAGGGCCCAGTTGGCAAAGTCTTTCCGTAACAATTTCTCAACAAGTCGGATACAAAGGAAAAACTCTTCGGCCCTTTTCCGTATCGTGCAAGGACCTAAGGAATGCTTGAAATCCTACTACGCCCGCTTCAACACTGAGAAGCTACTCATTGACAATTTGGATTCAGGAGTGACTTTTGCGGCAATGGCAAGAGGTGTGCGTCCGGGGACACCATTGCGTTTCTCACTGAATAAAAGGGCCCCAGAGCACATGACTGACCTACTCGATCGAGTAGAGAAATATCTCCGGGCTGAAGAGGATTCCATGACCACTACCTAAGATGAAGGAATGTCTGGTCAGAAGAGGCGAGATCGCCCAGAGGGGAAGATACCCGAAGAACCCAAACGTTCACGGACGACCCTCTCTAAGCACTTCACCCCTCTTACGACATCTCGAGAATATATCCTCAATCAGATCAAAGGCCAAGATATCCTAAAGTGGCCCAAGCCAATGAGACTGCCCGCCGATAGAAGAGACGCCCAGCTCTCTTGTCATTTCCATAAAGATCATGGTCACACGACTGAAGAATGCAAAGTTCTTCAGCGAGAAATCGAGAATCTTATTGCAAGAGGGCACCTCAAACAATTTGTCAAGACAAATGAGCGCCAGGGAGGTAAGCGGGGATGGGGTCAAAGAAGGCATGACGATTCGGCCCCTAAGGAACCCTCGGTGATAAACACAATATCTGGAGGCCTAAGCGCTAGGGGAACCTCAAGATCAGCTCGAAAGGCTTACGCGCGACAAGTCAATTTGACGCAGGGACCAGCCAAGCGCCCCAAAGGCCCCCGCCACAATAAGTTTCGATGATACGGATCTCGAAGAAGTCATTACACCGCATGATGACGCTCTGGTTATCTCCCTCCAAATAGATGCGTATGTCGTCAAACGCATCTTAGTGGACACAAGAAGCTCCGCGGACATTCTCTTTGAGGATGAATTCTCCCAAATGAAGATATCAAGAGAATGAATCCGTCCGGTCTCCTTGCCACTGTATGGCTTTACGGGAGCATCCACACCAGTGGAAGGAGTAATCCCCCTCACTGTACTCGTCGGATCATACATGCTTCAAGCTACGCAGTCAATCGACTTCCTGGTCGTCAAGATCAAGTCAGCCTATAATGGAATACTAGGGCGAGCAGGCCTCAACAAATTGCAGGCTATAGCCTCAACATTCCACTTGTGTATGAAATTCCCAACTCCTAACGGAACAGGGGTAGCAAAGGGAGATCAAGCTATAGCACGCAAGTGTTACATGGCTTCGTGCAAGACAGAGGAGGCGCTCGCCATTGAAGACCAGCGCGACGAACATACTTTTAGGCGAGTTGAGCTGGTGGAAGAACTTGTCTTCATAACATTAGGAGCAGACGAGAGTCACCAGTTAAAGATAGGCTCCACGCTGGAGCCAGCTCTTCGTGATCAACTGGTATTGTTCCTTCACGCAAATGCGGATGCCTTCGCATGGAGCGCCACAGATATGCCAGGAATAGATCCATCCGTAATGACCCATCACCTCACAGTTGATCCACGCTGTAAACCGGTGAAACAGAAAAAGCGATCTTTCGCACCGAAAAGGCAAGCGATCATCAAGCAAGAGGTCGACAAGCTCCTAGAAGGAAAGTTCATTGCTGAAATCAACTATCCGGCATGGGTGGCTAATGTAGTCATGGTTCCAAAGGCTGGGATGAACAAGTGGAGAATATGCATTGACTACATTGATTTGAACAAGGCTTGCCCCAAAGACAGCTACCCTCTGCCTCGCATCGACACTCTGATAGATGCAACTTCGGGGCATGAGTTGCTCAGCTTCATGGATTCCTTCTCCAGTTATAATCAGATTCGCATGCACGACGACGATGTGGAAAAGACGGCCTTCATTACCAACGAAGGTCTCTTTTGTTACAAAGTCATGCCTTTCGGCTTGAAGAACGCAGGTGCCACCTACCAACGGCTTGTTGACAAGATCTTTAAGCCTTTGCTAGGTAAAACCATGGAAGTTTATGTCGACGACATGCTCGTCAAAAGCCTTCGTGCAGCTGATCACATTGCCAACCTTGAGGAATGTTTTAATCTCTTGCGTAAGTACAAGATGCGGCTCAATCCAGCCAAGTGTGCATTCGAGGTCTCTTCAGGCAAGTTCTTAGGCTTCATGGTCTCATACAGAGGGATAGAGGTCAATCCTAAAAAGATCAAGGCTATACAAGACATGACGGCTCCGAAGAGAGTAAATGAGGTGCAGATACTAACTGGACGTATAGCGGCACTCGGCAGATTCCTCTCTAAGTCTGCTGAAAGATGTTTACCTTTCTTCAAAGCTTTGAAGAACATTAAAGACTTCGAGTGGACCGCCGAGTGCCAAAATTCCTTCGAAGCCTTAAAAGAGTATCTGACGGCGCCCCCGCTCCTATCCAAACCACTTGCAGGAGAAGAGCGCTTCTTGTATTTGGCCATAGCAGAGTCGGCTGTAAGTACGGTGCTTGTCCGTAACCAGAACAGTAAGCATCTCCCTATATACTATGTGAGCAAAGTACTACAAGGTGCTGAGTTGCGTTATCCAGATGCAGAAAAACTGGCTTTCGCTCTCTTGATCGCAGCTCGTAAGCTTCGACCATACTTTCAATCTCACTCCATAACAGTGCTCACGGACAAGCCCTTACGACGAATACTCCACAAGCCTGATGTCTCAGGACGACTGGTCCCATGGTCCATTGAACTCGGGGAGTTCGACATCCACTATAAGCCACGACCTTCTATCAAAGGTCAAGCCCTCGCCGACTTCATTGTTGAGTTTACTCTGTCCATCGAAGATGAGGAGCAGCTACCCTAGCAGGAGAGGCCTTTCACTTGGATCCTCCATGTGGATGGTTCTTCTAATGCAAACAGAAGTGGAGCTAGTTTAATCCTTCGTGGTCCTGAAAACCTCGTCGTTGAATATGCCTTACGATTCGACTTTCCCGCTTCAAACAATGAAGCCAAATACGAGGCACTTATTGCAGGGATGCACCTTGCAAAGGCTATGCGAGCAGAAGCACTTCATGCCCATAGCGATTTGCAGCTGGTCCTCAAGCAGCTTTCTGGAGAGTATGAAGCACGAGGCGCAAAGATGGCTGAATACCTCCAGAAAGCCAAAAGGCTTGCAGAGACTTTTGCGTATTTCAACATCACTCAAGTCAGCCGAGAAGACAATGCATCAGCTGACGCATTTTCACGTTTAGCGTCCCTCGACCAGTCTGGGCTTAACGGAACCGTTCACTTGGAACTCCTCCACGCACCAAGTATTAATGATCGTGAGGTCATACATGCCAAGCACGAACCATCATGGATGGACCCAATTAAGTCCTATCTTGCGAATGGCATCCTGCCAACCGATCGAAAGCAAGCTCGAGGAATCATTTCGCGCACAGCCCGCTACACGATTGTTGATGACGTGTTGTACAAAAGATCTTTTACGCTCCCCTATCTGCGCTGCCTTACCCCTACTGAAGCCACTTACGCTCTGTGCGAGGTGCATGAGGGAATATGTGGTCAACACTTAGGAGGGAAAGCCCTAGCACATAAAATCCTTCGTCAAGGCTATTACTGGCCGACAATGCAGCAAGACGCGCTGGAGCACAAAAAAAATGTGATGCTTGTCAACGGTTCTCGCCTGTGCCAAAGCTTTCTCCTACCGCATTGACTACTTTGAACAGCCCTATTCCCTTTTCCATGTGGGGCATGGATATATTGGGACCTTTTCTCCCAGCTTCAGCCCAACGAAAATTTGTAATCGTTACTATGGATTATTTCACTAAATGGGTCGAAGCCGAAGCTCTATCCTCCATCACGGAGCAGAAGTGTGAAGACTTCTTCTGGCGCTCGGTTGTCTGCCGTTTTGGAATCCCTCGTGTGCTCGTCACCGACAATGGAAAACAATTCGACAATCGCACTTTTCGTGCGTTTTACGCTAATTTATCAATCGAGCAACGTTTCACTTCCGTGGCTCACCCACAGACAAACGGCTAGACGGAGGTAACCAATCGTACCCTCCTCCAAGGTCTAAAAAAGAAGCTCGATGGTGCGAAAGGACTTTGGGCTGACGAACTCCATAAGATCATTTGGGCTTACCGAACAACGACAAGAAACGCAACAGGCGAAACTCCTTTCAACTTGGCCTTTGGCACGGAAGCTCTAATCCCGGTAGAGATTGGTCTACCCTCTCTTCGTCTACTCACTTATGAACCTAACGTGAACAACGAAGCATTGCGTTGCAATCTCGATCTCTTAGACGAACAAAGGGATCGAGCACAGCTGCGACTCGCCGCATATCAGCAGCGTGTGGCCAGATATCACGATCGACGCATTCGCCCTCGTGCTTTCCGCATTGGAGACCTCATCCTCCGCCGAGTATAAGCCTCATCCCCTCGCGATGCCATCGGCAAGTTGTCACCAAACTGGGAAGGCCCTTATCGTGTGACCAAGTATGGTGGTCCTGGCTCATATCACTTGGAGCATTTGGATGGAAAAAGTATCCCACGAACGTGGAATGCTACCAATTTACGACGATACTACGCATGAGCAAGATCAAAGAGGGGCCATACATATCTCATCTATACTTGATTTTTTGATCCTGCTCATGCTTAGATAGCCCACTATGTTACGAAGTTTTACGGCTTTGCACAAGCCTTAGCTTTTCCTTTTTTCTCTTCAGATTTATATTGCCATTGATGTACTTATTTTCTACTATGAATACAAGAGAATTTGGCAAAAGTAGATAAGACCTTGAATATATTAGAAATAGAGTCAACTACATCAAGGCAACAAAAGAAGAGTCCCCTAAAATTAAGTCTAGAACAAGAGGAAACTAGACTATTCATCCTGATCGGCCGCACCCTCGGGCATCCCCATCTCCTGAATCTGAGCCTCGGCCAAAAACTGCTGCCTGGAAACTGTCCTGAAAGTTGACCCGGATGCACCTAGCGATCGGCCAACAGAAGGACTAGCTATTGCACGTGAACTTGCACATTTCCTTCGTTCAGCCTCTTCTGCCCGAAGAGCGTCATCCGCAGCTATCTCACGGGCAAACTTATGCTCATAAAGGCTCAAATCAAACTCAGGATGGTCTTTGTGAATATCAGTCTTTCAGTCGTTATAGCCATGCACGAGAGCCCTTTTCGAATCACGGAAGCGCTGATCCGTAAAAGTCTTGGATTTCTTAAACATCTGCACCGCCTGAAGTCCCACTGTCGACTTCTCAGCCTCTGATTGTTCGATCCGAGCAATTAACCCCGCATTAGCCAGTTCCAGTCGCTCTACCTTATTGCTCAGGTCATCAACTTTCTTCTCGGCCTCCCTACGACAGTTATTCTCCACCATTACCTTCTTTTGTTCCTCATCCAAGACATTGTTTGCGGCAATAAGCTTCTCCGCGCCAATCTGCACCTGCACCATAGCCTGCATAACAAAAGAAGTTAAACACTGGAGCTTTTGACATAGAAATTAAAGAGAAGAAATCAAACTTGCGACATAAGTTGAACCATGCCATTCGTTGTATCAGGAACACCGTAAGCAGATAATGTCTTGCGATCCATAGGAATGATCGCGTGATGAGACCAGTCCCATGCTGTATGAGGAGACTTGAAGACTGACTCCTCAATAGATATGCCCCAGGCAGGACGATGAGGAACGTCAGCCCGAACAGAAGACGACGTAGCTCTACTCCCTCATCGGCCAGATGTTTTTCTTTTCCTCGGAGCTTTTTAGACTTGTCTACCGTAGACAAGCCAAGAACGAACTCTTCCGCTTGCGATGAAATCTCATTTGCTTGAGGCCCGGAAACCAGCGTGTCAAAGTCTAAGTCTTGCATTTCCTCCTTGACAAAGCCATGAATAAAGGCCAATTCATCGGGAATAATGTCTCTCAACACCCTTTGGAAATTAAACAGCGGAGGATCCCCTTGTGCTCGGGACGACATATTTCCTGCACAGGGAGCAAAAGTAAGGTACCATTAAAAGATTCAGTGCGCAGGCGCTGGTAAGAGCATTTACCAGGGTCGTTCTCGCCCTCTTCTTCCTCCTCGTCGAAATCTTGAGGTTCAGGGGGAAAGATGATGCCGCATTCACGAAGTTGAGCGTTACTCAGAGGATATCTGGACTCTAAGGACGCAGCTCCTTTGAGCTTCTCAATATGCTCGAGGTCAGTCTCCGACAAATCTTTTTCATTTAATTTATTACATGATCTAGTATCACACTCGGCTAGCCACTCGTTACAAACTTCCCTTCGTTGAGACTTAGGCAGTTTAACAACAAAAACCTCTCCTTCCAATTAGGGTTGGATGACGGTGGATGAGGAAATAAGTTCGCTTCGGCTTTTGGGCGCCGACTTAAGAGATACCAACCTACTTGTTTGGTGATTGTGCATATGGTGAAAAACCATCTGAATACCCTAACTCTGGGCCTCAAACCAAGTTTATGACATTGATATATGAAAAAACTCATAAACCGCCACGCATGAGGGGAAAATTGGCCGGGTGCAAGACCATATAGGTTCAAGACTCTAATAAAAAAAGGATGGAGAGGAACCCTAAAGCCATTGATAAACATATCCCAATAAACGCCAATTTCATCAATGGTGGCCATATTAGCTGCTTCGTCCTCTTCGGGAAGCCTAAGTTTTACAATGAGAGGAATTTCGCAACGCTCCCGAAGAAGTTTTAAGTCATAGCTGCTGAGTTTGCTTCTAAGGGTATGCGCGTCAAAAGGTTTAGGAGATTGAGCGCTCTCCCTCAAAACCTCTTTCGCAGGGACTCCCCTCGGCTCCTGGAAGGGAACCAGAGGAACACCAGTTTCCAAAAACAGGGGGTCAAAAGTAGGTTCTACGCTGACGCCTTGAGCGTCAACATTAGGTACAAAAACACATTCTTCATCTCCATTAGACATAATTTCAGATCAAAAGCTACAGATTTCAAAAAAGTTTGAAGCTTACTTGATGAAACTGAAGATCTTCAAAACTCAGAAATCTTCGAAAGCCCAAGGAAATCGCCTCTCTCGACTCCACTCAAGAGATGAAAAGTATGAGAGTGAAAAGAAAAGAAACTTCCTACCCCTTATATAAACATGAAAGACTCATCCAACGGGTAAGATTCCATGACCGTTGAAACACCCTGGACACGTGGCATGATCTGATGAATTTACCAGGGGGCGAAATTACCCGTTTACCCCACAACAATAAACAAAACGTGTCCGAGTAGATGAAAATTTATGGAGCCGAGTAGACGAGCACCTTCCACGCCTCTACTCGGCCAAGCCGAGTAGACGAGCACGTACCACGCCTCTACTCGGCCAAGCCGAGTAGATGAGCACGTACCAGGCCTCTACTCGGCCAAGCCGCTGAGTAGACGAGCACCTTCCACGCCTCTACTCGGCCAAGCCGAGTAGACGAGCACGTACCACGCCTCTACTCGGCCAAACCGAGTAGACGAACATCTGATAATCTACCATCTACAATTCCACATTCTCCTTCAAAGAACATGAAATAAGGGGCAAATGATGTAGAGGAAAAACACCACTTGTAAGATGAAGACACGTGTCCTCATCCAGACGCATCGAAACCGCCACACCATTAATATGGAAGTGAGTAAAGATGAGTTACTCGAGGAGTAACTCCGGGGTATTAACCAGACACTAATGATGGGTAACCCCCCATTAATCTGATGACCCCATAATTAAACAGAAATAAACCCCCACCAAGCTGGGAACACTATAAAAGGAGTGGGGAAGAATATGTGAGCAAGGTAAGAGAGTTAAACTTATACTTTATCAAGTCTCAGACATATTCTGACTTAATCATCGGAGATTTCCCGCCAGAAATCCTTCCGGCAAGTCACCGGTGTTGGTTTTGCTGTGCAGGTCTATTCATGAAGCGCGTCATGAATTCTCTCCACAACACCCAAACATGAATATTGGACATCACCAAATATACCCCCAAAGTAGAGAAAGTAAAAGACCACAACTCTTAGGCATCGGCTTTTCTTTTAGGTTTGGAGTATGAAACTTTGAAGTTATTATTTTCTGTTATCCTTTTTGGACAGGTAAACAACAGCTAAATGACAGCACATGTAGTTACATTTCTTCCAACAACATAAGTACCAATTTCCCTAATATGGGATTTCTTTGCAGAGAGTTTCAGTTGCAAAAAATGCTTGGATTGAATGCTTTATAAGGAAAATAATGTCATTTAAATTGAAAATGTCCATAGCCAGTGTGTGAGTATGTATGCATGCACGTATGTCCACTCGCTTTCTTGCAATTGTGTCACATAATAGCTATTCTCAGCAGTTTTGGAAAAGCAAACATATTGGCCACTACTGGTTCCACAACTTGCTTTGAATACCCAAGCACTTGACCAAAGATATGGCTCTATTCCAACACCAAATTATGTTTTTTCTTTCTTGTGCCTTTGCATCTTTGATGCATTTCTTGGTTGAGAGGCCGGTGTGGTTAGAAGCTATGGCGTCACTCACATAACAATTTTGTTATTCATGTCAGTAGATGATATGATAGTCTATAATTGTTTCTTAAAATGAGATGGAAAAGGATAATCGTTGTCTGAGTGTAGAAAGGAGTATTGATTGCTGAAAGTGGTATAGATTTCTCTGGTTCATCCATCTACTAAAAGTGATCTCTTACATGCTAGATTTCCCCTCTTTCGCACCTTTTTAATTTTAATTGTAGCTACTGTTCTTGTCACATAATCCATCTGATGTTAATTTTTTTCATTCTTCACGACCTCAAAAAACCGAAGTTGAATATATTCAAACTTATCTTAGTTCAAACCTATCAGAGACAAGAAATCTTCTCCAAGAGTTTTTTGAGTGCATCAATTGCGTTGCACGATAAACTACATTTCTTTTATTACATTGGAACTTTGACTCAGTAATTTCTTGATAAGCTCTTAAAAGCTAATACTTTGTTGCATATTTGGCCTTGGCTGCGCAGAGGAATGCAATGGTATTTATGTCATCTTAGACTTTCTTCCAATGCAACATCTTTGTTGACTGTTTTGAGAAGGCTGAGAAATAACTTGAAATAATTATATGCAACTACGGGAGAGCTAGGAAACCATGAGCTGATGTATATTGTAAGGTCGATACATATGATGTTATGATTTCTCATTTTTAATTGCAAACCTTCCTACAATTCTCATTCTATTTACTTAAAGCATCTATTTACATAAAATACTAGCATGGAAATAAGACTTTCCCTCTACTTACTATTTTATTCTATCAGTATTCTATGATCCATCCACATTGATGATCTTCTAGGTTGGTCTTTTCCTCCAATCTCTAGCTGGTGTTGAGTGCATTTTCCCTTTTCCAACTAATATACCTTATCCAGCAGAAAGCTAATATTCACTTCTCGCAGAATCTTAAGCTGGACATAGCGATTGGCGAACCACAGCTCGTGCTTAACTGAAATAACATTCATGTTTGATAGTACATGTGCTCATAAGTCGCATGCCAATAGCGTGGACCTGGTTTCTTGGAATGAAATAGATCCAACTTAGGGTTTATGTGCACTGCATTCTCGATAATTTTTGGCTATCTACAACTTCTAACGACAATTTTTTTTTTCAATATCCAAAGATGGATGCGATAAATCTTTAAAAGCGACATCTTATCTGTAATGCACAATCTTTGAGAAATGTGATTGCAATAATAGGTAATGCCCTTCATTTTCTTCTATTGTTATTTTATTTTGTGCTCAATTTGCTGTATTTTAATGTTTTTTTTCCATCTTGATAAAGCCCAAAAATAGCAAAAATGATGTGCAAACGACAAGCTACAACTTATAGAACATGTCTAACATGTGACATGTGGAATCCAACCGAAAAGTGTTGGACCAAAGCGAAGAGACAATTATGTTGGAACAAAGAATAGAGGCTCAACTTCTGAGAAGCATTGTATCTGGCTTTTGGAATGAAACAATACAATGTTTACAATGTTTTGGAGAAATTCTCTATCTTGGGATACTTAACTATCCATTCGCGAAGATGCTCATGAAAACGCAGCTGCATTTAATTTGTAAGCTTCGAACTCAAATCATTTGGGTAGTTTCCAAGGCAGAATCTATATATTTAAAAACCCATGACTTTAGATATTCATATTATTTGGTTTAAAACTAATTCAACTTACTTACATGCATTGATTGAAGTTTTGAACATGAATGAATTTACCGGTGACAAAACTGATAAGAAGCAAGGGGTAACAAAGACTTGTTTGTCATATGATAACTTATATTTAGTATACCCCTTCTTAGATCTAATATGATTGTTCGCATTAATACAAGATTGTCAAGAGCATGGTATCACTCTAACAACTTGGACACCTTTTCCAAGTGTTGAAGAAATGGCTTGAGGCATGAGCACCTCTCAGATATGGAATACAAGCTTTATGCATTTCATAATGATCTTATATTGGCGTTTTATTTTGTACTTATTGTAGGCATGATTTTGGAAAAGCAACAGTCTTTGACCAAACTTGATCTAAATTCTTATGATGCATTTATTTTTCCTTAATAATCGATGTATTGGTATATGTAGTTGACGTTTGCTCTAATTAAGTAAATCAACGCCATTGCTTATTCGTGTATCTTAATGAAGTTAGTTCATAGATGGTTTCTAATTTTCATGCGCATTGTTCTTATTTTTTTTTTTTTATCATGGATGGATTGTATTTTGTTGGAAATCCTTTCTCTTTTAGTTTCCTTTTTGTAAGTTTTGGTACTTCTGATTCTGATATATGATTTGACCAAATTACATACATAAACGACCTTTGAAACTTGATGCGATCATGTTTGTGCATGTTGTGTTAGAGAGTTTTTCAATGGTTCTACATTTTATTAGATCTCAAATGAGGTTGGGTGAATAGACTTAGTGGCGAATATGGCTTGTGCATTTTAAAATAAGAAAAGAAAGTGCCATATGTTTGATAACAAAATATCGTTATTCGTCGATGAGAAGGAACATGATAACACATCTTTCCTTTCGAAATTCGGATACAAATCTTTTTACTCACCAAACCATGTGTTCATTTTATAAACAAACAATAAAATAAAATTAGACGCTGATGAACCTCTACCTTTTTAAGAAATGTAGACCACTACATAGACAGAATGACCCACATGCATCGCACGTGTACAACAACTAGTTACAATAAAAGTGTATATAATTAATACTTTCTTCAGATTCGAATTTTTTATTTTTTTAACTATCACGTGTCGTTTAGTTAGGGGATGTTTGACAAAAGTAAAATTTAAGTTCTGAAACAAAATTAAAATTTAAGTGTTGAAAACTTTAACCCTGAATTTGTAAAACTTAAGACTTCAAGCAACTGAATTTTCACCACTAAAAAAATAAGTTAACTTTTTTAGGTCAGATTTTTGAAAATTGTTCCATATCGCAAATTCATCTATTTTACCCGTATAACAAATTTATGTAGGTATTTTACGATTTTTTATTGCCAAAACTGTTTTGGATGTATTGGTAGTATGGTGGCGATGGTGAAAAGTGTTGGTGAGGGTGGTGGCAGTGGCGTGTGAAGGTGTGATGTTGGTAATTATGGTGGTAGCAACATGCGACAACATGATGGTCATGGTGGCGCCTGTAGTGTGGTAGATATGGAGATGGTTTTGACAAACATGCATGGCGACGATAGTGTGGTGGAGATGGCGACGTCCTTGTAGTGTGTTGGTGATGTTGTTGGTGGTTGCCATGGTGGCGTGGAGGTGGTCGTGGCGGCTCAGCTGTGTTATTTGTGGTGGTAGCTGTCAAAAGGACATAGTGGTTGTAGCGGTGGCTCTAGTGTTATGCAGGTGGTATTGCCCACTAATTGGTTTTGGCGTCATGGTAGTGGTAGTTATTCTTTTACGTAAAATTGTGTTCAATAACTTTTTACCATATGTCGTACTTAAGTGATAAGTAGTGAGGGACTTAAATTTTTGGTCTATTTTTGTAAGAATTAATTTTTTTATGTGATATAAGGCTAAGCGTTATCAAACGCATATAATTAAAAACTATTGAAAAAATTAAGTTATGATAAAAGTGATACTTAAGTGGTGAAAACTAAAGCTTTGAATTTGTAACACTAAAAATTTTAAGTAATTGAATTTTCATCACTAAACAATAAATTAACATGTTTGGTAAACAAAAGCAAATGCCTGAACTATTTCACAAGAATTATAGATATATGAATTTATTATTTTTTTACTGCCAAAACCATGTTAGTTGTATTTGTGGTGGTGGTGGCGGCGGCTGTGGATAAGTGCCGATGATAGTGGTGGTAGAGGTGCTTGAAGATCTGGTGTTGGAAATTGTAGTGGTGGCGACAAGTGGCGGTCCTGGTGGCTTCTGTTGTGTGATGGATATGGAGATGGTTTTGGTAGACTTGTAGAAGGTGGTGGTGGCGGCGATGATGGTTCGGTGGAGATGGTGGCGCTTCTCGTGGTGGTGATGTGTTGGTAGCAGCCACGGTGGTGGTAGTGGCGTTAGTGTGGCGGCAGCTAGGCCATGGTGATTTTGGTGGTGGTGGAGAAAGAAACGTAGTGGTTGTGGTGGTGGCTCTAGAGCTGCGGAAGTGGTGTTTCCAGCAAATTTATTGTGACAGCATCATACTGGTAATTATTTTTTTACAAAAAATGTTGTTCTATAAATTTTGACCATCAATTTCACTTAAAGTAAAGTGATAATTAAAATTTTGTGTACTTTTTGTAAGAATTAATTTTTTAAGTGCTCCAAGATTAAGCGTCACCAAACGCACGTAATTAAAAATAATTGAAGATTTCAAATTTTAAGTGCATTACGTTATTCGACATATCCTAAGTCTGCCATGCGTTACAATGTTATGAGTAAAAACATACATGTCAAAAAGTTGAATAAAATTCAGGTAACGACATTTTTTTTTGTTTACAAGAGAATTGCATTAATAATAGAAATAAGTATCCGGCCTTAGGGCCATGCACACGGTTACATATTAGTTAAAACAATTAGGCTATACGTGCCTGTAAAATATCAGCGCAAGGTGTTAGTTTTTTTGGGTGATGGCAAGGTGGGAAGTGCTCACCTACAGCTTCATTGTGAAAGTCATTATATATCATCTAAGCAAGCGAAAATCTGAGTGTTTAAGCTGTTTCTCCACCTGATCGAATTTCCTGCTTAAAGCTAACATTTCCTGCTTATTTTCTTGAATGCGAAGTGGCAATTAACAAAGAGCATTGGGTCTTCCCTTTTCTTGAGAGCACTAGAAAATATGATGTTACTCCCATAATCGGAAGTACTAACTAGTTTGTTAATTTGTGCAATATAATTCTTTGAACGCAAGATAAGATGATGGCCCTTCCTTTGGGAAGTACATGAGACAGAGAATACACTGATACCCTCAGATCTATAACCAAAAATGGGTACTAAAGACTGAAGTAATCAAAGGTGATGATTGCCTCTTATTTTAAAGAATCAAAGCCATTTACACTCATCAAAATGTCTGTGTGAACGACCTGCAATGAAATCACTAACACGGTTTGTGCAGCTTAAACAAGTGAGCCCTTCGTTGATTTCTTGACCTCGTGACTTTCTTTATCTTGATGGGCCATGTTCTTCACTCCCAATAGTGGTGTACTACTGTTTTTTTCTTTAATCTGCAAAATATATGCGGTAAGTCGAGCATAAAATCAACCGTGAAAGCATCAACCGTGTGCTTTCACGTGTGCTTGGTGTGTGTTGCGTGAGAGGGAGAGGAGACGATCTTGTACCAAAGCTATACTCATCGGTGTGATGATCGATGGCATAATGTAACGAGTTAGTCACACTAGCTTTGTCAAGGTAGGCATTACGCTTTACAATGCCATTTGCCATAGAATTGACTATCACGATGCAATGTTACACCGGGCTGTTAAAGCAACTAGTAGCGACTTAATTCGTCCCTAACTATTTGGCCACGCCTATGTCGTGGTGAACGGCACAAAGTTTCAATTGCAAGAGGGGAAAGAGGTATTGGTACCTGAGATCCAGGTGAGAGGTCACCCAACTATTTCTCCTTGTTCTCATGTGTGCAAAAGTAAGAATACAAGCCCATCCCAATGATGGCAACCAAAATCCCAATGATATTCCTTTCTGTGAAAGGGTCGTGCAAAAGGGTATAGCCGAATCTCAGAACAAGGCACGTCTTTAGATGGCCAAGCACTTGATATGTGACCGTTGATGTCTTTCTGATGACTAAAAATGTGCTGAAGTTCACAGATACAGCAATCAAGCACGAAAGTATGATGAATCCCTGCACACATGGTCTCATGCACTTCAATGTAGTTTCATCATAGAGGATATATATTTCTGATTGAATAGTAGATCTGGTGACAGTCACTGATAATTTATCTATTGCAGCGCATTTACAAATGTTGGGCGTATTTTATGTTTCTATCCACAAAGAAGGAAATTCTCATAAAATTGTTCATTGGATTCTCTTTCCTCATGATCATCTCCTTATAAGGAGGTTACAACCGAAAGATGCTAACAACCTGTTGTAACTGAATTCATCATTAATGGCCTAAACAAAGATTTCCTTATTAATTCCCTGTATTAATGCTGCCACATCAGCTAAATCTTCCTGGTGATTAGTGTCGTCATGCTCCTCACGCTCTAGCATTTACCTCAGTCCAGCTGGTCACGCGCGCCAATTCCCTGTGAATCCCTCTGCGTATTTTCCAATTGCTCAACCTGTCTTCCAACTGAGTTGTTTCCCTCCATTTCCTGAGCTGATGTCCTTATTTTGATTCTGAATTTCAATGGCCTTCTGGATGATAAATCCATGACAGGTTCAAAGGTAGATTACTTTCCGTAGGACCAGAGTCGAACTAAAACAAATTTTTTTTTCCAGTTAGTCCGAGTGGATATGTAGGCAATTTGACCTCCGATGTCGAATTCAAGCCAAAAATCTAAAACTAAACTTGGATTTAGTTTTATTATACTTTTGCATGCTACGTGTTTTTAAGGGCAATAATCAATAGAAAGAAGTAGAGACTAAAAGGATGTGGTGAGTGCCTAACACATTTCCGTTGCGTAACTTAGTGCCCAAACCTATTTACCTGCTTTAAATAGACTAGTAGTCCTTTTGGACACTAAAGAGTCATTTCGAGGGTTTCTCTTATTTTCCCTAATTTTTCAAATTAAATAAGATGACGACTTCTAAAATCCTTCGGAATTTTCTCGATGCGGTTCGCTACAATGATGACTCTGCTGGGGACAAAAAAAAAAAAAAACTAGAGCACTAGACTTGAAAAGTTTTTCTTGATTTTTGGCCTTGTTATATTTTCTTTATATTTTGTGTCATGTACATAACTGTGGTACTTGTGCTTTTATTTCCATACCTCACACATGCGCATGTTTCACCCCGATCCACCCATTCGAGAGCAATAGTTGAAGCCCTTGGACCTCCTGAGCACAAGGCGATCTTTCGATTGAACCCTCAAATTTATGGCTTCGTACTAAAGATTCTTCCTAGTTTCTTAGAATATCAAATGACTTGTATAGTTTTGTGATAGCCCATTATTAACTTGCTAGTTACGGGCGAGAGGTATAGGGTACAATCGAGCCGATAAGAGTGACCTTTACACATGTGTTGAAGGAGAAACCATGCACCTAGACCATTCAGCATTTTGTTGGGAGAATACATGTATTGGCCTATGGCATGTTGAAAGGGAAACCCACCGACATTCTGTATGCTAAACTGGTAATTTTGCAAAAAAGGGCAAACTTTAACTAACTGATCAGCTTACCGCACTCCCAAATGGATGGTCAGTCAATATATGCATTACTAAAGTCTGAAACTAGTTGGTTTATACCCTATTTAACCTTACTAATGAACCAGTCGGTTATCCGTCAGGATGATCGGATGGTTAGTCAGAACCTCATCCTCTAGAAAATTTTCCAAAAACTAACCCTTATCCCACTGGCCAACTAGCTGGTTCTCCTTCTGGATGATCGTATGGTTTGTCAGAACCTTATTATCCCAAAAATCTTCCAGAAAATTCTCAAAAACAAAACTTCCAACGTGCTAACTTACCGACGGGTAACCTACCAGGTTCCCGGATGGTTAGTTAGAATTCTGACCTTCCCAAGATTTTTTGAATCTGAAAATTCCAACCTATTGGCTTATCTTGGTTAACCCACCAGGTTACCGAACGACTGTCACAATCATGACCTCCGCAAAAAAATTCAAATCCAAAACATCCGACTTATTGATTTACCGACTGTTTAAGCCACTAAGTTATTAGACGGGTTATCAAAACTATCCCTACTCCAGGATTTTTTCAACACACCTTAGACCACTTGGCTAACTGGCCGATTAACCTCCCGAGTGACTGGACGATAGTCAAAACTTTTCCTGTTCCAGAATATTTTTAAGCCAAACCCTAGACCACTGACCAACTTGTCGATTAACCCAAAGGTGACCATACGGTTTGTAAGAACCCTAACCTTCTCAAAATTGTCTAAAGATCCATGATTACCTCACTAACCAACTATCTGGTTAATCCAGAGGGCTAACCAGACTGTTAGTCAGTACCCCAACATTTTCAGACATTCTCTTAAAATCCTGAATTACCCACTGAACAACTGGATGGTAACGACCGGTGTGTGTGTGCGTGCGCACTTATATAATAAGTCTTATGAACAATCCTTAGGGTAATGATAAAATATATTTATTACAATAATTAAAAAAAAGGTTTTGGGTTCAAAATATCTTATTTTTCTCTCTTAGAAGGTAACGAGCTCTGGCATCGGCTCTATACTCTGGCATTGGGAACAATCTAGAGAATTCGCTCATACCTTAATGGCTAAAAAATACCCTCACATCCATGACCTTGACTGAATTCTCAGGGATATGCAGAAAGGTTTCTAGGAAGGTCTTAGTGTTTTGGTCGCTCAACAGACAAAGACAACTATGAAGTTAAAATTCATCAAATAAGACCACACCGATCAAAGAAGATATAACCATACCACATTCACAGTGTTGATTAATTCTCCCACTCAAGTGAAAAACTTCATCAAGAAAGGAATCATGACCGGGGATGGGAAACCAATACACAAGGATGGTCAGAAGAATCATAATTCTTAATTGAGGATGTTTGTAGATAATGATATGGTTAGATCTCAAAAGGTGGTCTCACATAAGGAAAATACCAGGCATAAGTTCTTCAGTGTACATGCCCCAACCACCAATGTGTCTAAGCAGCTACTCAGTAGAGGTATGATTGCTAAGTTTTCCCCCCCCCCCCCCCACTATTACACCAAAAGGGCCAGACCTATAAGTTCGATGTGAATATCACCAAGGAAGCGACACCGCACTTATAGATGTATGACCTTGATGAATGTTATTCATTGACGGTGGTAAAATTAGCCCTCTGCCAAACCCAATATGAAACAAGAACTTGCCAGTGCACCAACCAAGCAGGGAGTGAGACATTACTTTGGGCACTAGATCTTTCCACGTCAAATTAGGAAGAGGACATCGTATATTAACTGGTCACTTCAGTCAATGTTCATAGACTTTTTCGATCTTTCCATGTCAAATTAGGAAGAGGACATCGTATATTAACTGCTCACTTCAGTCAATGTTCATAGACTTTCTCGATGACAAGCCGGAACCTAACTTTTAGTTTTACGTCATTTGATTTTCCTAGTACTTCCAAGATTGTCTTTTTCAAATTTGTTTTGATTTGTAATATAGCCGGTGTATTTGCTTAGTTTGATGCGCGCGCGCGCGCACACACACGCACACAGATATATATATATATATATATATATATATATATATATATATATATATATATATATATATATATATATATATCTTGTGATGCGCAGGCAAATTAGTTTTCTTGCCAACACGATCTAGCCGACTATCTGTGATTTATGGATGATCCAGATTAAATCTTCTCCCTCAAAAGTGATAAATAACCCTAGTACTTTAACATATTTGAAAAATATTATTTTATGCACCCTAATACTTTGTCACATACAATATAAACTATAAAGATATTTCAGGATATAATGCTACTTACAAAGATGCTACTCTTGGTTCTTTAATGTACGCCCGCCATGGTTCTCCTATTACTTTTCGATATCCAAACTTTTCACCAAGTGAACACACAACTCATTGTCCTATATTTCTCAAATTTGGCTAATGGTTATTATCAAGGGTTAATTACAAAACTGTCCCCTGTGGTTTACATGTTTTTGCACTTTGCCCCTCGTGTTTATAACTTTTGCAATAATGTCCCTCCAGGTTGATAAAACCATTGCAAACAGCTCCAAAAACGAACGGCCGTTCAAATTCAGTCGTTAAGAGCCCACGTGCACAGCACACCCGATTTTCTCATGGGTATATCGGTCATTTGCCTGCCCCATGTTCCCTCGGTTATCACGAAATCAAAAACTTAACCGTTGCCAGAGCTGAGGAGAGAGAAACATAGAGTAGCGCGGGAAAACAGAGAACAGTCGTGCGATCGTGCGATCACTACCTGCAAATCAAAATTCTTGGACGAAGAAGATCGCGTGTGGGAGATTGATGAGCGAAAATGGATTGGGAACCCCGAGAAAGCGACGTCGCACAACCCATTTACGGTTAGTGCTACTGAAACCCATATTTTGTCCTTATTTGATTAAACTAGGGTTTGAGTTTTAAGTATATAATTAACTAATGTCTCTCACATGTGCAAATCATTTTATAATCCCAGTTCTAATTAAATAATTTTGTTTGTTAAAGTGTTATTGTTTGTTCGTGCGTGTTGTTTATTGATAGAATAATATTTTTGAAGTTAAAGCTTTCATTAGTTTATGTTTTATGCAGTAGTTAATTTGGGATTGTGCATGTTTGGTTTGTTTGTGTGTTTTCAGATCCTCATTCTTCTCTTTTAACCATAAAACTGCACTATGGGGGGCAATTTAAGAACATGCCACACAAGGTTTACACCCCTTGCAAAATAGACTACTTTGATTACTGTGACCTTGACATGTTAAGTTTGATTGAGATTGATAACATGGCAAAGAGTGTAGAAGCTGTAGGATTTATGAACTATTACTATAAGAAGCCTGGGTTAAGCCTTGACAATGGACTAGTGCATATGATTGTAGGCTTAGACATTTTGGCATTGAAAGACTGCATAAATTCACAGGGCCAAGAAGAAATATATTTGGAAATTTTGTCAAAGGATGAGATGATTGAATCAATTTCCACTCAGTTAGGGCTTAAAGAAACTGTGGGTTCTAGTGTGGTTATTGAAGAGCTTGATGATGTAGACAATGTAGGAGGAAATGTGCCTACATGAACTACTGTGCCTGTTTGGAGCTTAGGAAAACAGGGGACAACAAGTACATATGGGGTGAGAGGTGGTTCAAGGTTTAGGCTAAGTCTAGAAGGTCCAAGCAATGCTGGTGATGATGGGCTTAGTACACAAACATCAGTAAATGTGGGCACTGGGGTGGAGGAAAACATAAACCAGAGCAATAGGGCAACAATGGGTACCCAGGGGGAGGAAAACATAAATCAGAGCAGTAGGGCAAGAATAGGAGCTGAGGGCAGGAGAATCATACACCAAAGGACTAGGGTAGCAAGGGGCAGTGCTACTGGTGCTAATGAGGGGCCATGTGGTGGTGCTTTTGAGGGGCCAAGGGGTAGTGATTCTGACACTGATTCCGATGATGAATCATACTGCACAGATTTGTTTGATAGTGACTATGATGCCAATGAGGATGATAGATTGTATGAGAAGAATGTTGACATGAATGTAGTAGAACATGGAGTGGGTAGTAGAAACAAGGGTAAGGGACAAATAGTGCCAAATTTTGAAGAGAAAGAATATGACTATGATGAGTGGCATGAACATCCACCACCAGATTCTGAGGGAGAAATTGACAATGCAAGAAACAAGAAACTAACTGGGGAATTTAACCCTAATCAGACATGAGAAAACCTGAGTTCAAGGTTGGTATGGTGTTTAAAGACAATAAGGTTTTCAAGGAAGCTGTTAGGCAACATTCTATTTTGGAAGGAAAACCAATAGTATTTCCCAAGAATGAATCAGGGAGAGTTAGAGCTAGGTGTGCTTCAGAAGGGTGTCAATGGCAGGTGTTTGTGTCTAGGATGCAAGGAGACAATGAGGTTGATTTGGTTATGAAGACTGCAGTAACCCATCACACCTGTACCAGGGTGCACAAGAATAAACATGTGACCAGTACTTGGCTAGCTGCTAGATACAGTAAAGATTTCAGATTAAATCCTAATATGGAGGTTGGTACTTTGAGAAATACATTGATGAGTGATCACGAACTAGATGTGCCACTTTGGACAGTTTATAGAAGCAAGAGGAAGACAACAATGATGGTTGAGGGCAATATAATGGAACAGTTTGGGCAGTTGAACTCTTACATTGATGAACTTAGGAGAAGTAATCTTGGCACCACTGTGGATCTACAATATGAACCAGGGGGCATAGGACAGGGTGAGTATAGGTTTCAAAGGATTTATATATGCCTTAGTGCATTGAAGGAAGGGTTCAAAGCTGGGTGTAGGAGATTGATAGGGCTAGATGGGTGTTTTTTGAAAGGTCCCACTGGTGGTCAGCTCTTGACTGCAGTGGGCATTGATCCTAACAACCAGATGTATCCAGTGGCATATGGTACTGTGGAGGCTGAAAATAGATACTCTTGGGGTTGGTTTGTACAGCTGTTGGGTGATGACTTAGAGATAGAAGACAATTTGAGTTGGACATTTTTGTCTGACAAATAAAAAGGGTTGGTTGGGAGCATAGAGCCATTGTATCCTCATACTGAGCACATGTTTTGTGTCATGCACTTGCATGCAAACTTCAAGGAAGCAGGGTTTACTGGGATTGCTTTGAGATATGCTCTGTTTGCTGCAGCCAAGGCAACCAATGTGGTGAGATGGGAGCACAAAATGCAAGAGATGACTGACATAGACAAGGAGGCAGTGGTCTGGACCTACAGAGTGGTCTAGGTCACATTTTAGTACAAATGTTAAATGTGATGTTCTTTTGAACAATTATTGTGAGAGCTTCAATTCAACGATAAAGGAAGCAAGGGATAAATTGATCATTACTTGTCTTGAAACAATAAGAAATACCTTGATGGCAAGGATGAGATTTTCTAGGGACCAAGCTGAAGAATGGAATGGTGAGATTTGTCCTGCAATACAGAGAATAACTGAAAGACTGAAGGTGTATGCTGGGGAAGGGATACCATCACACTCAGGGGAGTTGAGGTTTCAGGTAGCATGTCCATGGGGGGAGCTGTTCACTGTGGATCTCAAGCAGTACACATGTTCATGTAGGAGGTGGGACTTGAATGGGATTCCCTGTCCCCATGCCATTGCATGCATTTGGCACAAGAACTTGGTAGTAGAGAATTTCATCCATAAGTGCTACAATATTGACACATATAAGAAGGCTTATGCACCAATCATTAACCCAATGAATGGTCCAAGTATGTGGCCTAAAAGTAATTTACCCTTCATTCTACCCCCCACTTATAGAAGGCCAAGTGGCAGGCCTAAGAAACTGAGGAGAAGAGACAAATATGAAGCTGAGGATAACACATGCACTGGCAAGATGTCAAGGAAAGGAACAACAACTAGATGCAGCATATGCCATCAGCCTGGGCACAACAGGAGGAAATGTCAGAGCAGCAAACAAAATACTTTCTCAGTAAATACATGTTGATTTTATTTAGTTGGTCTAGTTGTTATTTATGTTTGAGATTAATGTATTGTAACCACTTTAACAGGGAAACATGCCAATTGAGCAAGGCAGAGCCTCACAATAGGGAGATAATGCAACTGAGCAAGGCAGAGCCCCACAACAGGGAGATATGGCAACAAGGGGGGACAGAACCCTAAGAAGGCAAAAGTTACCAGTATGTAAATAACACAGTTATATATTTGAATTGTATATATAAATAGGTGTATGCTGAAAATTTCTTTTTGCAGCCAAGAAGGCAACAAACTACATCTCAACCAAGCCAAGGTGCTCCACATAGCTCAGTTGTTACAGAGCAGGTACCAGCAGGGTTTATGCCAACTCCACAGGCAACATCAGCCTAAAGACCATCATGACCTATACAAGCATGGTAGAGCCACCACCAACATCACCTGTTGGAGGTGGCCAAAGCCAAGATGGCCAGAGCAGAGACAAAGAGAAGACTGCCAAGGGAGGTCCAAGCCAAGGGAAGGAGAAGTCAAAAGACAAGGGTGGCCCAAATCCAACAGGAGGACAAATAAGCATAAGGTCAAGAGCAGCTGCAAGGAGTCAAGGTGAAGGACAAGCACCTGCTGGTGCAAAGGGCAAAGGAAAGCAAAAGTGATAGAATGTCAGTGTAGCTTAGTTTTGTGAATGTAGGGAACTCACTGTTAGGTTTTGTTCAAAGTATAGCAAGAACTTGGATGGTTTTTGAACAGTAGATAAATTTGTAGGTGGCTGGTTTTTGGAAGCCTAGTATATACACTATAAGATAGTGCCAGAGTACATGTTTTTCGATGTTGGCTGTAATTAGAATAGGGAAGGATGATATTATTTTTGTGTTGGATGTAATTTAATTGGAAGATTGATGACAAAACCATTGGTTGTGAATCTGTATGTTGGATATAATGTAACTTGATTACTTGTCTTGAGATTTGGTTGTGAATCTTACATGAAAGAGATATTTTTACACTTGTGATGATGCAAATGTGATGAATCTGCAAGTGAGATGATGCAATTTCATTGTGCTATATTGCAATTGGAATACAGCACAATGCAGTGTTTAAGGACAGGTCCATTTGAGTATTTAGGTACAGGTTTGTCAACGTGTAACAATGTATAGGGGACACATTTGTCCTGAAAAAGTAAAGCACAGGGGACACTTTTGTCTATTGTTGTAAATGGCAGGGAACGGAATTGCAATACACAAGGGACTTTTTTGCTCGGTATGTGAAAAGTACAGGGGACACTTTTGCCATTAACATTAAAAGTACAGGGAATAGAAATGCAAAAACATTAAATTGAAATTATCTTCATTACATTGCTTGAGTACAAACGTTGGAAACAGGGGATGTTGACCTTTTTAGGGCAATCCCTAATTCAGTAAATTCTACAGCTCAAAACATTACAAAAAGCCCTAATTCAGTACATCCATAGCAATTTCTACAAGTTGTTGCCCACATCTTCGCCTTCAATGTTGCTCAATTCCTCTGTCCCGTGTCTAAAATCAGAAAATAATGCAATCACAATCACAGCCAGTAGAAGCAACACCCAACTAATAATTACAACAATCTTTCAAAATCTCTCCTTTGACCTGTTAATCGTAATTTGAGGGTCACGCCAAGCAAAAAACCCACACCTACCAGCCTGTGAGAACAAGGCTATTGTTCATTCAGCTCACGAAATTGAAGAAGAAAATGGGTTAAACACAAAACTCACCTGGTTGCTGCAAGTCCAAAATCTTCGGCCGAGATTTAGATCTGTCCATGAAGTCTTAGCCACGGCTCTCTGACCACACTGACAATATATATGAGCCATGAGATGGGTTCTTCGAAATATCTCTCTCTCTTCTCCACTAAAGCCTCTCTCTCTCATCTCTTGAAACCCCTGAAGAAATACTGAAGCATAAACTGATTTTGGAGGGAAATAGGAGTGACAATCGCTTTTGGAGGGAACATGGGGCAGGCAAATGACCGATATACCCATGAGAAAACAGGGTGTGCTATGCACGTTGGCTCTTAACGGCTGAATTTGAACGGCCGTTCGTTTTTGAAGCTGTTTGCAATGGTTTTGTCAACCTGGAGGGACATTAGTGCAAAAGTTGTAAATACGAGGGGCAAAGTGCAAAAACATGTAAACCACATGAGACAGTTTTGTAATTAACCTTATTATCAAACACTCTCAAGCTTTTAGGATTTGTTTTAAAAAATGTAGTAGAAAACGTCGTACTAAAATCAATGCCTCTTTATTTATACTAGAAAGAAAATACACATAGGAGCAATAGAAAGGAATGTTTCCTTCTATTTTTACAAACTCTAAATCTTAACACACTTCACACTCTTAGACTACTTCACACTCTTACACACTTCACACTCTCTCAGACTTCCTCTGCCTTCTAGCTCTTACTTCGACCCTTTTTATAGATGAAAGGATCAGGCACATAGGATTTTTCGATAGTGAAAATTCTCTATTATTTGCAGGGTCTTGTCCGTTTCAATCATGGCTATCCTGTGGTCTCGCACCTTTTTGTACAGCCCCTCAGGTTCTTCTTTTCCTTGGCTGTTGGACTGTTCATAGAGTTTGACTACCTGATCTTGACCCTGTTTGGAGGGCTATATGGATGTTCTACACCACTTCAGGATTACTATCCTTCGTCCATCACAAAAACATACTTCTATGGGATCAGCTACCATGCTTTCAATGGTTGTATGAACACAAATGATTCTTTCGATCTTGTCTTTCTCCGGATTATACGTGTTTCATAGCTCATAACTTTTTATTAGCGAATTGATAAATAAACCAAATATGGTATGGTTGGTAGAATTTGGTTTCGCTTCTTTCTACCAGTGTTGATAGTATTTCGACTGTGATAATCTGTCGACTGAATCCTATAGCTCCAACGGCATATCGAACTACAACTGGGAGACTATCGATGAGATGATAATTGTCTCAATTTATTTTGGATGTGTCTACGAGTCTATGTTCAATCCATTTAAGATCAACCTTGTCTGATGGTAATGGAGGCTTGGCCATCCATAATCTTAATGGTTTGCGAAGGATCTCTTCGTGTTCGTTCTGCTTTCTAGCTAGGTCTTTTATTTTTGTAGTGATATCAGCTGGGAACAATGAGTCTAGTTCTTCTTTTTTTGGTTACATAACCTTTTTTTAAAATATGTTTGTTCACTACAAGGTGGGGAAATGGAAAGGATGCCATACTCTAACCATAACCAAATGTTGTGTGGTCCACATGTTGAGCTCTATGGTCCAATGATTACCTATGATGTTATAAGATCCGTTAATACAAAGAAATGTGAAACTTTAAAATGATTCTTGGAACCAACCTGCAGCAGCCACATCTCATGCAACCCAAAATCTCGTATGATGTTCTTACATATAGTAACTCCCTCTTCCAAATATCGAAAAATGAGATCAGATTTTTTTGTCCTCACCTCATAGGCAAGTTAGTCCATGTGGAATCGTACATGAATTCATAATCCGCTAGTATTAGGGCAGAAGTTCATTTGGTTTGTGGGACACATTCCTACGTGTGCTATCACACTTGAGCGGAATTCTCCTATATACGCAACAACATCATCTAATTGTTTGTGCTTAATAGTACTCTCTATCTCCCTAATTAATTGATCGTGTTTGACTTACACGCTTATTTAAGGTATGAGTAATATTTTATGAGTTTTCCATAATACTTAGGAGAGAGAAAGGGGAAGGGAAGAAAGTAGATCAGAAGAGAGAAAAATAGGTTGGCGGAGGATTAAATATATAAAGAAAAATATAATAAAAAAGCGTAAAAATGGTAAACATGGAAAAACACATACGGAATTTTTCTCAATTTAGAAAGTGATCAATTTTTTTAGGGACGGAGGGAGTAATATATAAGGGCCTTTACATAAACAAGTATTGCATGCTTGATAATAATAAAGGAACTCAATGCATCCACTTACTCCCTAAAATACATATATGGGCTTGCAAGATCGCAAATCCATTATTGTAGTTTTGGGTCTATTCCGACTCGATGGTGCAGTAAAAAGTTTTTCGGTAATGTCATTGTCTCCGCTGATTGTTGCCTAGAATCAGTTGCAAAGAGTGGTTTCGTCCAAGAGTAAGAACACAAGAGGCCAATTTCGTAGACAAAGGGAAAAGGGTGAAAAAACATGATTTAAGATGGTTACAATCATAACTATTGGGTAGTGGTCATGCTAGAAGAGATACGGGAATCAAGCAATACTAATTTCTTATTAGGTTATTTACAGATAAATATACACTTGCGCCCTCTTGCTCTATTACTTGTAATTTAATATTGTGTCGCATGGCATGAAAAAAGCGTATTTTATGTGCTACGCCATGTGAATGCTGATAAGGAGACGACATGACAGCTTGAGCAACCTCCAAAATGTTCTCAATTTATCATTTCCTAAACATTGTCATGTACATATATTGTATATAATTCTCAAGTATTGGTGCATCTTCATATTCTTCAAAAGTATTCTAGACATGTAATTTAACCCGTAAGTTGGAACGAGCATCACCATCTCTTAAGGAGGTGGGTATGTATACGTAGTGGATGTCAACACTCGGCCGAACCATACAAGAGATCCAAAGCATTGGAATATCGCATTGTAGGATTCAATTGACTTGACATTCTACATAGGACTTGAAAGTTTTAGCTACAAAATTGGCTAAATTTTGTCCAAGTTCGTGACTTTATGTTCATGTGGATTTATGGTCTTTTCTCCCTAGAGTTGATGGTTGTTTTGTTTCAAGTAATAAAAGACTATTTCTTTTGGCTAATTGAATAATATATACCATTGAGTAAGAGTTTACAAAAAGTACAAATAGAACATAGTTCAACAAAAACTAAGTTAAAAGGTGAAGACATCCCCAACCACATAGGCCCTAAAAACTAATCAAAAGGAGGCCAACTAAAAGGCGACCAAAATCATGAGGGAGAGCTCTTTAGACTTCAACAAGAGAACAAGCCAAATGAACCTCAGCCTATATACCATCAAACCATTCCTGCTATAAACCCTCCTTGTGATACAACCCAAAAGTAGCCAGAACTAATGCTAAAGCAAGAACTCCATCTATACCGCTCCCAATGTGCACTAAGTACAAAAATCTGTGACTGTGGACATTGCTGACAAACTTTAGATAATGTACATGCTTAATTACATTGCCCCTGAGTTTAGACTCACTGCATCGAAGTTGAGAAAACATAGATAATGGAGCCATAAGAAAAATAGTATGAAGGAAATGTAATTTAGTACGCCACCGAAGCGCCAATATAAGGAAAAAACTTTCATCAAGCATAATGAGATAAGGTTGAGTTCATGAGGTAACATAAGAGCCAATAAGAACCTAGTGAAAGTTAAACAATACAAATCCAATTCCAAACCTGGACTCCTCACGACGATCAGTAACCGCAATTACAGAAGTAATCGAAGCAAGTTTTGGGAAACATGCACACTGGTCTGGGTAGTATAAAGGATAGACCGGTGGGTAAAAATGTTTAAACCCAATGAATAAGCGAGGATGCACTAGAACCGACTGTCAAGGTTTAAGCAAACGACGGAGTCATTGCCGATAAAACTTAAAAAAATGAAGCTCATAATCATCTGGTTCAGTTTATGTAGAATAGTCTTGGGGCAAAATGGGTGATAATGAAACACCAATTCACTCCTCCCTGTCCAGATGTTCCAAAGTAAGAAAGAGATTCGAATGATATAACAGATATCAACCAGCTTACGAAAGATGGGTTTAATGAGCCACGAACAAAAACCATGAACTGGTAAAATCATGAGCCCAAGTTGTGAAGGATGGGCCCATGTAAGAATGTGTCCAAAGATGTTTAACTAAATGGCAACCTAGGATATATGTTCATGGGTCTCAGGAGCATTATAACAAAGGGGACAAGAATCCAAAGTGAGACAGTTCCTCTTTAAAAATTCATAGCAAAGGCAAGTCGTTTATGAAGAAATTGCCATAAAGTATACTTAATTTTCTCGGGGATAGGCAATTTCCAAAGACGAAGCCATATAGAAGAGGAAACATTAACCCCTGAGCAAAGCCGAGTAAAGGAAAAACAAACAATAAATTTGTAAGAAGCTGAAACAGAGAAAGTGTTATATTTGGTAAAGGCTTAAAAGGTCTAATCTGGTGTGTTTTGTGGAGAACGGGGAATGCAGAGAACATGAGTAGCTAGGTCCATTGGGAAGACTGAGAGAATTCGCTCCACATCCTAATTATGGGTATGTTGTGAGATTAAATCAGAAATCCTCCGATAAACAGGAGCAGGAAAACTGAATTGAATAAGCGAAGGTGTAGAAGCTGGTGGCAATCACCAAGCCATCCATACAATGACCATCCCCAATTTTCCACTGAAATCCTTGTTTCAAAACTCTTTGACCTACCATGACACTTTTCCAAACCCATGAACTATTACTACTATTCTTGGCCTGAATAAACACTTGTTGTTTGAAGTAACGACCTTTGA
The DNA here is from genome assembly GCA_033065855.1 of Escallonia rubra. NCBI lineage: Eukaryota > Viridiplantae > Streptophyta > Magnoliopsida > Escalloniales > Escalloniaceae > Escallonia > Escallonia rubra. Next base: position 49,699 of record JAVXUO010001990.1, on the reverse strand, counting down.
GAACCTGGGCTAATTAACTTTGAGGTAAAGACCAAATTTTCCAGGCTTAATTTGCTAACAGAGCTGCATTAAACGATCGAAAATCATGGAAGTCTAACCCTCTAAGATGTTTGAGGGAACATAGAACTGTCCAAGATATCAATGAATTGATTTGTGAGAAGCCTCACCAAAATCTAGCAAGGATGCGGTCTAGTTATTTGCACACATAAATTGAAAATTTATAAACCAACATATATTGGATCAAAAAAGAAGACAAAATCGACTGAATTAAGGTAGCTCGGCCCACTTTATTCATAAGTAACCCCAACCAATGTGCGCATCTATCTTGAACATGCTGAATAACCCTAGCAAATAGCAATCTTCGATTATAGGATATGTCTACATGAATACCCAGATATTTGGCAAATGTTTGCTAAGAAACAAAAGCAAAATGCAGATTCAATCCGAACACGATCTTAAGTAAAGGCATTATGACTAATAGTGAGACCGAATATTTGGCCAATTAATTTGTTGGCCAGACATTTGACAGTAATGTTTTAAGATAACTCCGTAGAATCCTTTTAGAGATTGAGAAACAAATAGATGTCATTGGCATTAATGAGATGTAAAATAGGCAACAACTGTTTAGCAACTTTGATCCCAGAAAAACCCTCATTTTCCCACTGAGTGAGCAAAGCAGAAAGCACTTCTGAGCATCTGATTAATAGCAAGGGTGAGGGGATCTCCTTGACGAATACCACACTTGGGTGATAAACAAAGAGTAAGAGTCCTATTGACTAAGATGGAGTAGGACACAATAGTCACACATTGCATGATCGATCTGATCCACAAAAAAAGGAAAATTTATAGCAAGCAGAACCTGTTCTAAAAAGTCTCATCTTAGTCAATCAAAAGCCTTGCTCATGTCCGGTTTAAGATCTATCAAAATACCTTTGCTCTTTTCCATTTAAAGACAATGTGTCAGGTTTTGAGCTAAAATAACATTGTCTGCAAGGCTTCACCCCCGAATAGTGCATTTTGAAAAGGTAAGATAAGGGAGCCCATATCAGGAGACAGCCTAGTGACCAGTACTTTCGCGATGCATTTTTTTTTTTTTTTTTGATAAAGATCGAGAATAGCATTGATAAAGAGCTTTTGCAACAATTACATCCGTTAAACATCATAAAGGTCACGACAAACCCGTGACTCAGTATACACATAAATTTTAACAACTAACCTCGTAAACTTATACACATTACAATTGAATTAAAGTAGAGCAAATCCTACACTTTAAACTCAACTTAAAGTAACATGCCCAATATACAGATTAGCAAACCAAAAGAAACAAAACATAAAAAGAAAAAGCACAAGAATAATGTGGTAACAATAGAGCAGACAACGGGAACCGCACGAACCAAAGGTGAGTAAACCGTTAAACACAGTGCAGCACACGATCGTCAACATCGCAAATTTAATCCTTCTACTATCGTTTTCTCAAATCTGAACCAACTTTCACGAGACATGGCCGCAAACAACACTACTCACCCACAACCGATCACGGTAGGCACAGGACGCTAAATCACCAAAAAGAGCCCCAACCCCCCCCCCCCCCTTCAACCCCCCAAGAACAGATTGCCCGAACCCCCAGACAGAGCTGCCCCCACCCAAAGCCTCGGATCCCCCTTTTTTTCCCAATAGAGCGCACCCAACCCCACCCTTGAGACCTTATCCCCCCACCCCACCCGCCCAAGACCCCACGATCCTCCAAACAATCCATAACCCATGGCTAAGCCCCTTCAAAAACAAGCCCTCCTGCAACTACCAAAGATCACACAACCAACCACAACTCTCATATCCACCACTGTACATCAGGGAACAGATAGGAATGAAGAACATAAAAAATGAAGGATTTTTTTAAAATATCAGTCTAGTAGCGCCAGCGTAATTCCGATCGCCACCGGCGAAGATCCAGTCACCTCTGGCAGAGGTGCAAAAGAAGACAAAATGGCCAGATCTGTTTGGATCTACCAAGATCGATCGAGATCGTAGACTTACCAAGAACTCGTCGTCTCCGATCAAATCTGGTGAGAGCACACCACTACCATCGCCCATCCGTTGCGTCGCCGGCCACCCATTGATCAAGCCATAAAGCTATCACCACACAAGATGAAATCAAGGAACAAGAAGACTACACGTCGGAGAGGCTTCCGCCCCACGCGCGCGGGAGCACGGTGGGGAGGCCATTGTGGCTGTCTGTCGGGCTTTTTTCTTTAGAGAGAAGACAAAATATTATCAAACACTCATTTTCAAGACTTTCGCGATGATTTTGTAAATTACATTACTAAGACTAATACGACGAAAGTCAACAGCTGACTCCTGAAAAGGAATTTTTGGAATAAGAGTTAAAAAAAGTATTATTCACCTCAGTAAGCACATGCCCAGACGACGGAAAGGATAAAAAATCCTTGAGTGATAGGAGCTCTCAAAAATCCCAGCATTTTTGAAAAAAGTAAAGCCTGGTAACCATCCGGCCCAGGAGACTTGAAGCCTTTCATTATGAAAATCGCATGCTTTATCTCATTCATATTGAAAGGCTGAATCAATTATTGTATCAGAGAAGGAGCAAGCATGTTTTAAGCCCCGAAGAATGAGACTAGGAGACGAAGTAGAGGTAATCGAGGAAAACACAACCTGGAAATGCGCTTTTAGAGATGCTCGAATACTTACTTCATCAGACAGACTTCCATGTGAGAATGTGGTTATGCTTACGACGAATAAGGGTAGTAGTGTGAAAAAAAATTATAGTTTTGTCTCCCAATTTTAATCGGTTATTTTTAGATCGTTGAGCCCAAAACGTTTCTTTGCATTTCAGAACAAAATCAAGCTTTTGACGAAGAAAAAGGAGTTGAGATAGCTAATCGTCAGCAAACGGACACTGAGAGAGTAATGGAGAGAGAATACTGCAGGTTTCTAGGACAAGACTTTCCAAATTACCAACTGACGAATGATGCCAACGAATAAGATGTTTCAACGCTCGACGAGAACATAACATGAATTGATATAAAGGCGACCCAGAAGGAGGAGAGAACCAGGCTGATTTTAAAATGTGAAGGCAGGTTGGATGATCAAACCAAAAAGCCTCAAAACGATGCTGTCGCAAAAAAACTTGGCGAAAAGGGTTAACTTCACGTAAAATGGGAGCGTAATCAGAACAAAGTATAGCAAGGTTACTAGCTAGACCTTCAGGGTAACGAATGCGCCAGTCATGGTTGGCTATGACCCGATCAAGTTTTTCCATAACCAACCCTAATTCAGAAGAACCTCTCATCCATGTCAAAGGTGAGCCTTTCCACCCAAATATCCGCTAATCCAAAGGTTTCGAGAAAAGAACGCAAACTTTGTGCACCAAGGAAAGAGTATGGACGACAAGACTTGATTAAAATCTCCACATAAACAAATAGGCCCAGGAAAAGATTGCAGAATCTATTGTATGTGGAGCCAAGTATCATGACGGCAATGAACTGACGGATGGCCATAGATAAACCCATAAAACACAGGACCACTATCCAGAAATTCAACCGAGACCAGAATAACATGCTTGTCAACATGTTTAACAGAAACCAAAGAGGACTGTACACCCCCAAGCCAAAGACCCCCACTATGTCCAAGAGGGTCCACCCCCACAAGCTTTATAAACCCCAATTTCTAAATAAACGAGCAACTTGTATTGAGGGTAGTATAGTTTCCATTAGAAACATAAGATCAGGAGAATTTGAATGAAACCAGAAAAAACTCCGACAGTGGAGGGTTGATAAAAAACTCCACTGTTCCAACTTACAATTATCATGTAATCCTGGGGAGTTGATAACGCTTAGCCTCGAAAGCAACCAGACAGATGTTTTTCCACCGCCCCTGAGCACAAATGCACGGAATTATAGGGCATATCAATTACCATCGGATCCAAACATATGCGGTCAACAGACACAGAGGAAGAGCAATCTCTAGATTCTACAAACAAGTTCCCACAATTTTGCGAAACCAGAATGTAGATGATAATCAACTTGCACAAAAGTAGGAGTAAATTGCATAATGGAAGTAGTCATACTAGTCGAAAGTTTCAGGTAAAGTGTTGGTGACAAGTCGAGATTTTTTTGAGTCCAGAGCTTTCGTAATCACCTCTAGCACAGCGGCATGCCTCTTACGAGAAGCAGAAGATGTGGAGGAAGCGGTATCTGAGTGCAAGTGATGCTGAAGCAGATGTTCAGGCTTGTCCTCACCAGAAGGAAATTGATGAGTGATTGCATGCACTAGCTCGGTCGAAAGAACCACATCTACTTCCATAGGCTCCACTTGACCATCATGATTCAGTAACAGAGGAATATCATCCTGAGTTGATGAGATGTTAGAATTTGATCCAACTCAAAGATGCAGGTCGGGGGAACCAAAGGGAGAAGAGATATTCTCGGTTGTCTCTCGCAGGCCAGATTTAGGAGAAGAAACAGCAACGTGAGAGAAGCCTGCAAAATTCGTGGCCGACTTAATGTCAGATCCATGAATACTGTACCCGAATTCGAGCCATATTGGTCTTGGATTCCAGGGAAAGACTTCATAAAGGAGTCTGTACGCCTAGGTGGATTAGCCGGTCGACTTGATCCTGATTGACTGTAGTCTGAATGTCCATGCAGTGGACTGATTACTTAGGCGTTTTTGGAAAAGGCCCAGATAAACATAAGTCCAATTCAGTGGCTTAGGGCCCAAAAATCACTTCAACCCAACGCATACCCTTATCTTTTATGTCCATATCCGAATTTTCTCCAACATTATCAGCAAAGATAGAGTCAAACATCTGTAGCACTAAATCAGAAAAAAGTCCCCATGCGTCCTTGACTGGGCTAACCACTTGCCACGCATGAGGACAGGTGTCCTACATAGAAATTCTAAGAATCCCTCACTGTCGTTCTCCGGGATTCTGGTGATGATGTCACGAAGTCAACTGCTTCACCCAAAACATAGCACCCAAAACAAAGTAGAATTTGTCCTCCTACATCGACTGGTTAAGGGATGTTACGAACTATCAGTGGAGTGAGGATTGGGATTTGGAGAATCTGTGAGATGTTAAAGAACCTAAACCACCATGGACACCCATGCTTGAAACTGAAACAACCTCGCTATTCTCTGGAACCATTAACTCTTGATCTTTGTAATTATGACTGGTCCTTTTCCAGTTAGAATCGGAACCAGTTCAATCTTGTGACGAGCTTGCGAGATTGAACAGGGACAGTCTTAACTCGCATGATCTATGATGCCACGCCTGTAACATATACGAAAGTTTTTTTCGTATGCCGCCAAACCCAACTACCATGTTCCCCAACCGTAGGGACGAACACCTCGACAACGAGAGGGTCACTGACCATAACACAAACGAGGATGCAAAAGAAGTCTTGGCAGTTTTGACGAGCAAGGGACCAACCGATCGCAAAAACCTCACCAAAGTAGTTACTAAGTTGGCCCGCAATCTCATAGCTGAACATTTTTACCGGAATGTCGTCTAAACGAACCCATAAGTCGACCGTTGAAAAATCTAAACGAGTTAAACACTGGTATGGAACCCATTTAGCAAGCACCAGTAGAGCACCTTATATTTCCAAGGACCCTCCATATACAAACATTGTATGTCTATTGCGTCAGAGAAATGAAACACACATAGCTCACTGATTGTTTCCACCTCAACCGAACCACGCAGTTTCGAAATTGATTGACAATTCTCTGTGTCAAGTTCTTAGGAAAAACCCTTGAATCCACAGTTTTACCAGCGTTTGAACCCAGCACTACGACTAAGCGAAGTAGTTCCTGGTCAATTGGAACGAGGTAGCCACATCATTCGATAGCCAGCTCCTCATCCAGATTTGAAGACTCAACACTGGAAGATCCCATTGAAGTCGCAGGAGAAGAACCAAACAAGAAAAGGAAAGATAGCAAGGCTCTGAAAACGAAGCCCTTATTTCACATTTGTAATAAAATACTTAAACAATAATTAAAAATGAATTGACATAGTTATAGATAGGGAACAAGGAGCACATAATTCAAAGAACACCCTGCTAATTTGGACATCTTAGGCCTAAAACAGAAATAAATTGCTAGGATTGCTTAAGTATGCACTGCAAAAGATTTTAGATACAGGCTTTGATAAAACAAATATGGAAAGAGTGAATAAAAAGAATACAAAATACAAAAAGCTCCTTACCTTTTTTATTTGATTTTGGTAAAGACCTTAAAAAGCAAGTAACAAATAATTATATCTATATCTATATTACATACAAAAATGCAACGGTATAACATCTTTTTTGGTATTACATAATTACCGATTTAGAACAGTGACATTTGACACTATGAGAAATTATTAAAAAATGACACTACACAAAAACATTAAATAATAAATAATTACCTTAAGGACATGTTTAGTTTTCTTTAAAACATTTATATATCATGCTTGAATTTTAAACAAATTCTTAATTCAACAACCTTCTTTTTACACATGCATCCCGGGTGCAACAAAAACTAGTACTATATATAGAGCCAATATGAGTTGGTAGTTGGTGTAACACCACATGACTACCTCCTTAAAATAATGAAACTTACCATCAATAAATTTTTCTTAGAAGCAACAGAATAAAATAGTTATATACAAAATAACCTTATTAGGACATGTTTGTTTTCAAAATTTAGAATTTATTCCCAAAGATGAAGTTAAAATACATCATATAGACCATGCTTGATAATTTAAGAACACTATATTTTGCACATGCATTGTTGCGTGTCACGATAACTTGTATGAATTAAGCAAAAGACAAGCTACTCGGAAGTGAGGACCCTTTCAAAATCGAAACAACATTGCTAATTGTTGACCCAGACCATAAAAAGCCAGAAGTCCCATCAAACCTATCGACACAGGTACATATCTCAACGACATGCTTATCAACTTCAAAACATGTCAGAGAAAGTCACAAACTTGAATCTCGCATGCAAGGGAAGCCCTTGGAAATTCCACCATTGCCTTCTTCAACGCTTTCTTTATGAAACCAAATGCCTCAACTGTGATTTTTTCCAATACCTCAGCAGACTCCAAGAAATATTGTAACACAATACGTTCACATCGGAGCCCAGAGTATCCTTTGATATATAGCCTCTTCAAGTGCGATAACAAACAACTTGGCACCTCTAGTTCTAACATCCAATCAGGTATTTGATCCTCAGATAGATGACCTCCAACAATACAGTATGAGAGTCCCTAAAGTCAAACGATGATGCATCAAATCTAGTCTCAATGACTTTTAGACATTCTTTACTTTTTTTTAAACTAAAAGATGGGCAAGAGGGGGACGGAAGGGGTTGGGGGTTGTTAACTAACCTCAAGAATGAGAACCTCCAATATAGGAGATTTATAGAAAATCTCAACAACTGTGTCCCATGGATAAGCTTCACCGCTCCCACTGAGGTTCAAACAAGTCAAGTTGCCGAATGTCGGGATAACACATTTACAATCATAAAGAGACTGCAAAACGCATATTTGAAGCATTAGTACATCTACAAAGACTAAGAAAGAAAACATACATTACAAACTTAGATTAAATATAAATTAAACCACCGTACTATGTACCCTAGGTTTTAAACGGTACAATTTGAACCTTGGACTTTGTTTAGTGACCGATCAAACCTTGATCTAAATAATCATTATCTACAATTGCCATTTGGAGCAACTACTCAATTTTTACGACTGTGTTTGCCAGTCTGATCAATACGACCAGCCAACACTCACCCACGTCATGTTTTGATTGGTCACTAGACACAAATCTGGGTTCAAATAATGTCATTTTAAAAACTAGGACTTCGCCGTGGTCTAACAGGTAATTCATCCTATCCTATGATTATGGTAAGCAAAAAAGTCAAGAAAGAGAATGTAGTCTTACCGATAGTGTCTTGTCCTCTAAGGATAGGTCCTTCACATTGTATATGCTTCTCAAAAATTTCATCAAATATGTGGCAAAGGAAATGAAGTCACATCTTCCGGCGCAACACATTGAGAGGCATAATTTTGCTCTTGTTACACAAGGCAAGTTCTTCAACTCACAGTAAATTGTGACATTGTCATTAACATCTAATGATTCAAGAGCAGGGGCATCAATCACAATTTTCTTAAGCTCGTACATATCAGCTAGTCTAAACCTCACCGACAACTTCTTCAATGTTTGTGAAGTGACATTTAAAGTTTTTAAATTATCCGCTCGATTCCTAAATAAAACCAAATCTTCAAGCGCGGGACAACTAGACAAGAAATTTTGAATTGAATCATCATCCTTGTAAACGATATTATCTAACAAAAGGACTTTGAGATTTGGAAGACAAACACAGGGCACGGGAAAGTTGAGAACCATGTCCACTGAGAGTTTCAAAACCACTAATGTCTTGCTAAAATATAGACTCTGGGGTAATTCAAGAGGTGGCTCAATGTTCTCGCCATCTTCGGAATCAAAGTTAAGTTCTAGCTCAAGAACATTTCGCTCAACGGCAACACATATCAATGTATTAATCCACTTTGATCTGCACTTTGAACCACCACTAATGCAAATTTTTCTCATTGAAGATGCATGACGACGCATCAAAAAATCGTCTATAAAACTAGTGAACGTAGTGTTACCCCCCATGTCTTCATAAGAGCTCAGTGCGTTATGACAAAAGTCCAGTTCATCCAAGTCTAGACTTGGAACAGAAGCCCAAAGGGACTTCCACACTGATGAAAGAATGCTAGTTTTTACAGAATCCTTTGTTGCAACAAATGAAAGCATGTGAGTAAGAACGTTATCTGGTAGAGTGCTGATTCTGTCTTCCAGATTCCTAGTTACTGCTTCCTTAATTTTTTCCCGCCTTAAGTAGGTATGCAGGATCTGAATTATTCAAACATATTCAAGCTGTTACTTCTGCAAAACTTAAGATGCCCCCTTTAAAAAGAATTGAGACACGAAAAAGTATAACAGGGGATCTTCCAAATAGAACATAAACATGGAAAGAAAAACTAACACAAACAAGCAATAACCCCTGTTATGAACAGGCAGCTTAAAATTGTAAAATGCTATCGATCCAAGTCAATGTATGAAACCAAACCATATGTAACCACTATTAGAGACTCATTTAGTACTAAAGAAACAGTAATGTACAGCCAACATAGACGCATGCGTTCAAGCTGAGCAGACATCTCCTCATAACATGCATCTCCTCCACATACTAGTCACAAGCTAACCAATCACAGCAGTCAACAATTCTCACAATTCTTAGAAATAGATTATGATTCCTTAAACATCAGACATGACAAAAATAACCCCTGAAGTAAGTCAACGTAAGAAACCTACGCGTGACAAAAAATATACCTAGTATTACTTCAACGCATTGAAAATAACCAATTACGACAATTCTCACAATTCTTAGAAATAGACTATGATTCCATAAAACATCAGACATAACAAAAATAACCCCTGAAGTAAGTCAACGCAAAGAAACGTACGCGTGACAAAAAATATACCTAGTATTACTTCAACGCAATGAAAATAACCAGTTACGAGATATACCTAGTAAGAAACATAACCCAAGACGAACTAACCATAAAGTAAAAGTTTTCCTTATAAAAACAAAGCTTACAGCCAAAACGACAGGTTATATCAACAAATATATTAAAGGTTGATCTCATACCTAACAAGTCATATTAAACAAACCAAACAAGTCATACAAACAGCAACAGGGAAGAATCACAGCAAACGCAAACAGCAACAGTATTTAAGTTAGAACAAAAAACCATAGATCCAGTCTTAAATCCACATGAAAGCATCATATGACCACATCAAGGGTGTCAATAGTGAAACAATCAACTTTTACTACTATGAACATCATTTATCGCACCACAACCTCACAAAGTCCAAAGCGATGTCTCATCCATCGCATTTGCATGTACACCAAGTGAGAAAAGTTCCATCTTTTTAAATAGCAAAAATCAAGTTATTAATCCAACAATTAAGCATAAAAACAACCTACACCCAGTTGAACTTGCAAAATCTAATCAAGGACATGCGTGGCTGCAGGCAAAGTTTGGTTAACTCTCCTTAAAAATTTTACCTTTCACAATTCCACGCATCGCATCTCATCACAATTTGCTTTCGACCATCGCATCGCAACAACATAGATGCAACTAAACCAACACGAAAACATAAGAAAAGAATCATTTTGTTACCAGTTTTACGGCTGCTGCACGAGCAACTTCCTCCGCGCTTTCGAGCAGCACAGACAGATCTGACATGTTCTCGCAGGATTTAATTTAACCCCTAATCTTTGCAAAACTCGTGATAAAGTAACAACGACGGCTTGAGTCTGGGATTACTAGCTTGGTTTGGTTACGACCTGTGAAGGCTGTTTGGGATGGGTCAGAGACAACTGTCAGAGGGGAATTACTAGCTTGGTTTGGTTAAGTACTTTGACCCAAATCTATCCAAACGACTTATATCTATCTACCGGCCTACAGTGCTGAACTTGGTAAGTTACGAGCGCTATTTGACCAATCTATAAAATTTTGAGGCTGTTTCAATCGATTCTTACAAGTAAATTTCGATCAAATTAGAATCAGATTTTAAATTTAGTTTTAATTCACTTTAAAGATAATATATTAAAAGTTATTGAAAGTGTTTAGGTAAAAAGGGATTAAAGTAGATTTAGTGTAACAAAATTATCATGTAGTGTAATAAAAGTGAAATTGAGCATCTAATATGTTTATATGTAAGGATATTTTAATAAATCTCTTGGTCAAACCGAATTCTCCAAAATTGATTAAATCTTAATCCAAAAAAATGAGAATTATGGATTTAATTATTTAATTATTATTTATTTTATTTTATTTTATTTTTTGCCAAGCACTTCAAAACTAATTTAATCTGAATTTAATCATGTTTAACCAATCTAAAATCAATTCCAAACACCCTCTTATCTATCTACTTGCCTGCACTGCGAACTTAGTAAGTTATTAACGCTATCTGAATGTCTATAAATTGCCAATGAAGATATATCTTTTCTTTAAATTTATCTATTCTCTACTACATTAATAAGTTATCAGTGTTATCTAGCCGTTTACAAATCATCGGTGAACAATTTAAATCCAACTTTTCTTTAAATATAATACTCATGTTGTTGTTTATTAATATAAAAAAAAGGTATGGTTTCGTGGCTGCCATACCTCTCATTTCCAAGAGGTGGAGTGTGTGCATGTAGAGATAAGTGGAGAGTGAGGTGGCATGAGGGAAATGCTTACCCTGGACAACAGTTTGAGGGGAAATCACGGGAAATTCAGAAGAAATCGCAGGATGCCTTCAACTGAGAAGTCGTAGATAAAGGAGAGAGGAAGAATACCCAAGAAACAGAGATCAATTTGGAGACAAATTGAAGAAGTTATGGACCACCAAAGTTAGGAAAAAAACCAGTCTGCAGTGTGCGAAGTGGCTGATTAAGGGAGAATTTGAGAAAAATCCAGAAATAATTGCCTGAAAATCCAAACAGAGGCGTTGTAGAAGGGAAAGGAAGGAAGAGATTGCAATCAACGGGAGGTACTTTCGTCGAGAAACGGAGGAGTTACAGGTCTTCAAAGTGAGGTAAAAATCAGCTCTTTATGTGTGTTCTTGGTGTTTTGATATGTGTTCTTTATGGGAATTAGGGCTGAATTGATTATGTTATAATATGATTCCATGCTAAATGAAGTTATGGAGTTAGATAGGTGGAAACAAAGTGAGATCAAAGTGGTTTAAAGGGAATTGGAAATGGAATTAAATAGGTAATGAGATATGTTAGCATAAAATGCATGTATAAGTGAAGAAGGAGAAAATATTTCTGGGGATGCAAACCTGAAGAATGCAACTTGGAGTGTGGAAAGAGATGAAAAAGTGTAAAATCGATCAAAAAGTGATGAGTAGTGACTGTAAATGTCGCTAAAAGTCTTAGTCTCTAATTTATTTCAAACTTCATTTTTGAAACATAGCTTTAAGCAAGAATTTGGCCAAACACAAAAAAAAAAACAAATCCTATTATTTTTTAAAGATCTACATACTGTAAAATTTTGGGATTTTTCTGAGTTTCCTAACAATGTTACGTGTATTTATCCTTAAAATAGGGTTTCGAATTTTTAAAAATATCAAATGAATGTATTTTAATCTGAAACTTCAAACAACTTGGGCACTTCAGTGTCTAAAATTTCATGATATTTGGAGGCTAATTAGTATTTTTAACAGAATTGGTTTCCTAACGTTCGGTTTAGTTGGGTGGGGTTTCCGAGCAAAAATTTCACCAAATGATGTTTTAGTACAAAAATTGGTTTACATTTTTATAAAAACTTATTTGAGCCAATTGGAAGCGGTTATTGGTGTAGAGGTCGACAGTGAGTGTTTAGGTAATTTTACCTATGCCCCATGAGTGTTTTGGTAATTTTCCACACTTGATGACAAATCTTGTGGAAACTTATGGTTAAGCAGTAAGAAGTTTAAGTAATGAGGAATTGAGTTCAGATAGGTACATGAAGGACAATAATGCGGTTGATGCGCCTTATGGGCTAGGGCAAATCCGGTTAACGAAATAGCCATAATAAGTTGAAAACAAATAAGCGGTAAAGGAGAGGGGAGGTAAGGTTGGTGTGTTTGTACTTTAGGGTTGTTTAAAAACTAAAATTTTATTTGATAGGTGATCCCGTTGCTGAGAGAGTTCGGAAGCGAGAAATTCATCGGCTATAAAGCGAAACATGTAAGGATAGTGCGGTTCCGTTATGGTATCCATTATTTTGTTTGGTATACCATGTTGATGATGTTTGTGTTGAGCTTCTATATTTAAGTTGGAATATCGGTTGATCTTACGAACCGGTACTTCTTATTGACTTGTACTGTTGAGGACTTAAGGTAGAATGAATTCACTTAGTCTGCCCGATAAAGAGCCTGAAAGCAATGTCGAGGACCTATGATCGAAAACACTCTCTAAGTCCGCTCCTCGATAAAAACCGTTCCCTAATCTGGACAAGACTGAGATGAACACCCCGTATGAAGGGGCATCATTAAGTGGAGGGCCAGTGAAGTGAAGTAACTGGCAGTCAGTGAAAAGGAAAGTAACTGACAAAAAGAGGATGAAGCGCGCTAGAGTCTGTTGTGTTGTGTCATGTCGAGCATGCATTGCAATTGATTTTATTTGATGTCGCTAAATTTATTATCTCGTTGTTCTCATGATGATAATGCTTTAGTGTTTCTTTTGCATTGCACTTGCATAGTCCATGAGTCTGTCCAAGTGGAAATGATGATGTCATGTTGGGCTTGAGCCGCTCAGTCTGAACAAAGGTGATACAACAAGATGGTTGTAAATTTTCGTTCTTTGCATTCTTAAATCCCTTGCCTTCGTTGAAAATTCATAATCGATTCTCCGATGATTTCGAAGGGATTGCACGTTGTACTCCTCGTATTATCCTTACTAGGTGATTTGCGCTCATTCCTCATCTGATGTGTTTTTCAGGTACTAGGTTTGAACAAGATGAGACATCGGGGAAAGGTAAAGAAAAATTATGCTGAGGTCCTGTGAGGAATTATATGTCGCCTCGCTGATATAAAGTTTTGGTGTACATATTAAGTTATGGTATTTTATGCAGCTTTCGCTGCGATACGATGGGTATTATCAAGAAATTTTTTTGTAAGGACGCGTTGTAACGTTTCTTCATGATCTAAAGATTGTAGTTGCTCTGTGTTATATTTACGGTTGTAACGTTGACATGATTGACATCTCAGCTCCGGTGACGTCACTTGGGCTGGGGGTGTCACATTGAATTTACTAAGCGTTCGCTACATAATGTAACGGCCAACTTTTGTTCCAAAAATGTCCATGTAGCCCGATCATTTGATAAAAACACTCGCACACTCTCTCTCTGTTACTTCTCTCTCAACTAAGCAGATCTACCAAGACCACATCCATTGGATGCACTGCATCCAGGCCACGGCAATGCACTGAGCCATTTGTTTTGCCACGGTCAAACTTGGGTAGGGTAGAGGTTAGAGATGAAGGGGCAACGCGATGATAAGGAGGTCGAGGGGTGGAAGGAGGAGGTCAAAGGGCGACGAGGAGGGACCATGTTTATGGGCCTTGGAGGGATGGTGGTTCTCTGTGTAGTGGTAGGCCTGTGGCTGGTCCAAACGGTGGTTGAGGTGGTTTTGGTGGTGGTCGATGTAGTGGTTGGGGTGGGACTTAGGTTCTGTAACGGTGACTAGGGTGAACGGTTATGGTTTGGTAATGGTCACTAGAGTGTGATTTCATTAATGGTGGATGTGGCGACCATGGTGGCGAAGTGGCAGTGGCGGTGGCGGTTGGTGGGGTGTGGGTGTGATGACATGAAGTTGGAGCATGTAGTGCTGTGGACAACTCATTTTTTTAGTCATTTTACTTATATAAATATTGAACGTTGTTATTAGATAAAGTTTATTATTGTGGGTTAGGCCTAATAATTTGGCTTAACTAATTTAATATGGTCCACTAATTAGTCTAGTCTAGTCCAATTGTCCAGTCCAATCCAATAGTCCAATCCAGTCCAGTCAATAATTAGGCTTAGTCCAGTCCATTTACGAGGGTCCAATCCACATGTCAAGAGTTTGATTTACTTAGGAGATTTTCTAATTACTCCCTCCGTCCCAAAAATTATTGATCATATTATTTTTCTGGGTTTTCCCAAAAATTACCTAAAATTATGGAATGAACCGGTCGGTTTTGACAAACAGGCCACTCAATTGAGTTTTCTCGGTTTGTAATTTTATCAAATAATTTGTCTTATCATCACATTACAGATTGAGATGGTCATCTTTATCATTTCTGGCGCTTCAGACTTCTATAAATATGGCTTTTGGCCTACAATTTTAAGAATCAACATTTTCTCCTTAGAGCTTTTAGACCATTTATCCGGGTATATCATCTCTTAAGAGAAATTAGCACTTGGTGATTCACTTCTAAAAACTTTTCAAGTGTCTTGTAATGTGGATTTTTTCACGAAATGTTCCCGAGTCTTCTAGGCAACCGGACTTGTGAGGTACATTTTATCGCTTTCTAGGCTAGTCTAGTGTAATGGTCTAGAGTTATTTTCCTTTCCTGCGATCACATTTCATTTTCTCTATAAAAATTAGAAAAAGGAGTCATTTTCATTCTTAGTTTGAGTTTAAGACCGTAGTGTAGGTCACGTCCCTTAGGATCAGAGTCGAACTACAGTAGTTTTGATTATGTTTTATTCGACCAGATACATAGGTTATTCGACCCCCAATGTCGATTTTAAACCAATAATATAGAAATAAACATAGATTTGCTAATTTTATTGCATGTTTATGTGCTAAAAGGCCAAAAATTAATAGAAATGAAGTAGATACTGAGAAGGTATAATGGATGCCTAACACCTTCCCACTGTATAACATAGTCTGCAAACATATATATTTGTTTTCAATAGATTAGTTGTTTTTTTGACATTTTAGAGTCATTTTTCTAGATTTTTCTTATTTTCCTGTGTTTTAATTAATTAAGATGGCGACTCCTAAATTTTCAAACCTTTCTCGGGTCTAAGGATTTTTTTTCGAGGCAGTTCACTTGAGTTTTGACTTTGTTAGGGATTAAAAACTAAGATGACTAGACTTGAAAACTTTTTATTACTTTTTGGCTTTTTGCAATAAGTGTGGTAATTATGCTCTTACTTCATGCCTCACACCTGCGCACGTTTGTCCCTAACCCACCCACTCGAGGGCAACAGTTGAAACCCTTGAACTTCCTAGTTACGAAGCGAATTCAATTCTACACTCAGCTCCAAGGCCTCATACTAAAGGGACCTCCTGGTTTGTTGGTATATTAAATGATTTGTACACGTACTGGTGATCACCCATTATTAACTACATGAGTTAAGGGTGGGAGATACGAATCGAGCCGAGGGAGTGACCTTACGTGGGCATTGAGAGAAAAACCACACACCCGGACCACTTCAGTATATAAAAAGTGTTTGTCCTGGCCTACAGCATATTGGCAAGAAATCAGCCAAATATTCTGTAAGCTAGCTGGTAATCTCGAAAAAAAAGTGAAGACTCTAACTAATTGGTTAGTTTTCCACTCTCATGCATGAGGGTTAGTCAGGGGTGTTACCTATGCCATTTCGAACTGGTGGCTTATGCTCTAACATTAAGCCCACTTACCAACTGGGCGGTTCACCCACTGGGTAACCGGATGGTTTGTCAGGATTCTAACTTCCCCAAAAATATTTCCAGTCCAAAACCCTGAACCCACTGAAGAACAACTGGTTAACCCATCACGTTAATGGTTCCTAAAAAATTTGAGTGTCTAGAACTGTCCAGTTGAAACCTTAAACCCTCCAACCAACTGGCCAGTGAGCCCATTGTGCAACCAGATGGTTAGCCAGCATCATTATTTCTCCAATTTTTTTTTTCAAAATCCATAAATAAATCACTAACCAGCTAGCCGGTTAGTTAGATACCCTTCAATTAGTCATATTCACATCCTCATAGAGTACGATCGCACCAGCTCAATCTGCTTGTGTGATTAAATTTTCAAAATTCTTTATATAGTTAAGGCTAAATAAGGTTGGCATCGAGATTCATTCGAGAAACTCACTCGAACTCTAATGGCCGAAGAATACCCACAGTTGGCAGATTTGGTCTGCATCGTCAACGAATTACATAAGGATTTTCATATCAGGTTTATAGCCTGGCAGATTAGCAGACAAGGACGTCTGAGGAGATGAAGAACCCTAAGAAAAGGGGTAACAAAGAATGAGATGATGAATCTAAGCTTGAGAAGAAAGACGACAAAGAGAAGGTTTGAATGGCAATATGAGTTTGAAGATAAGGAAGGGAAACCCACTGCCCCAGAATGAAAGGATAAATATGCCGCACTCGAATCACAGATAGCCAGAATGAAAAGGGCCAATGAATTTGGAGGATCTATTGTCGAATAAGTTTAAAATGCCTGATATGGACAAATTTGATGGAACCACGGACCCTAAAATCCACATTCAGATGTGCATGCGTGCATTGTTGCCTATATAGTCAACAAGAATCAGTTTTCTAGTGTTTCCACCGTACCCTGAAAGGAGCCACTTCTCGATGGTTCCTTACCTTAGATGAAGCCGAGTTCGAATGTTGGAGGATGTAGTAAGGGAGTGTATGAATCAATATCAATACAACACTGATTTTGAATCACTTATAGAGATTTAGAGACCACCAAACAAGAGTTAAGGGTGTCCATATTTGTTATTATCATGAGATGGAGAAACAAAGTTGCTCAGATGGTGAATCACCCTATAGAGGAAGAACAAGTGAACATAGTGAGGATAATCCGCTACTATTCTACCATTAATACATTTTTTGACACCACCATACATCGTTCAAGTCTCTGATGGGATCCCAAGTACAGATCAAATAGGCCATCAACATGGTGATCATCGCCTGTGAGACGTAGCTTGGAGTCTATCGGGCTGGCCTCAGAAATTCCAACGCCCAACGTAAGCCCACCAGTGCCAACAACTTTAACAATGTCCGAGCACAACAATTAGTTTTATGAGAAACAAGTATTGAGCTTAAAAGGAAGTTTACCCCATTGAATGCCCCACTGCCCAAGGTGTTCGACCAATTGTTGAGGAGGGGCATGATATCCAAGTTAATCCTACCCCCACACGAAAATTGATACGAAAGGGTATGATGTTCAAATGCATATCACCAGGGAAAAAGCACACTTACTAGAAAGACAAAGGAAAAAATTTCCCTCCTGCGGACACAACGTCGGAGAGGAACCCTTATCGGCTCACAAGGTTGACCCTATCGGTGTTCTCTGAGTGATAGATCCTTCTGTGCTCATTACTCCAGTCAACCAGTGTGTTCAGTCTGTTTTTGTTTTTGATTTCTTACCAAAGTTTTATGATTTTATTTCATGGGAAGAATTGATGGAAGGCGTGGCCATTACTGGTGAAGAAGATTACAATGAAGGCACGGGCTTTGTGTTTAGGCCCAATACCACTGTGTCACTGTAGACACCCTATTTCTGGAGTTTTATTTTAACGGTTTATTAATTTATGTCAGGCTTTATTAATAAATAAAGTTTATTATTCAATATTAGGTGTAAATCTAATAATGAGTGATAGGCCTTATTCATGTAATTCAGCTTAGTTAATCTAGACCAGTAGTCTGTGTGTCAGTCTAGTCCAGTCAGTTTAGCGAAATTACTTATCCGGTCCATTAGATGACTAGCTTAGTTAGTTAGCTTTAACCCAAGTTAAGGTCAAGAGATTGTGGTTGATTAGGTGGCTTGAAATATCTTGTCATTTATCCTTGATATATGAGATTAATCCTTAATTTATATGAGATATGGAGATAATTTCTAAATCTGGTATATCCCACATATAAATCAGAGATAATTATCAAATTAGTTTCAGGAAATGTCTCGAAATTCGGGAAAAAAAATATTTTTAAGATATGTGATCAAACAGTCGGTTTTCGACAAACCTGCGAGTTAGTTAACTCTTGTCAATTTTTATAAAACATTCGATCTTATCATCAAATCACATAATTATATGTTCATCTTTACCATTTCTCGTCCCAGACAGTTATAAATAGGGCCCTTAGCATACATTTTCAAGGACAAGCTTTCTCTCACTAGAGCTTTTATGCCATTTATCTTAGAAGTGGTAGATCATCTTTGAGGAAGATTTAACACTTCATATTTTACTTCTCTACATACACAAGTCATTTGCATTGAGGATTTGTCTCTAACCATTTTCAAGCCTTGTAGGCAAAGCATTCTCAAGGTATATTTACTTCTTTCTAGATTAACTTAGATTCTAATAGTCTAGAGCTTCTCCCATTCCCATAATCACATTTCTATTATAAGTCAAAGGAGTTTTTTCATTTTTAAGTCTAAGTCTAGGTTCAAAGGTAGATTACTTTCCATAGGACCAGAGTCGAACTAAAATGAATTTTTTTTTCAGTTAGTCCGAGTGGATATGTAGGCAATTTGACCTCCGATGTCGAATTCAAGCCAAAAATCTAAAACTAAACTTGGATTTAGTTTTATTATATTCTTGCATGCTACGTGTTTTTAAGGGCAATAATCAATAGAAATAAGTAGAGACTAAAAGGATGTGGTGAGTGCCTAACACCTTCCCGTTGTGTAACTTAGTGCCCAAACCTATTTATCTGCTTTAAATAGACTAGTAGTCCTTTTGGACACTAAAGAGTCATTTCTAAGGTTTTTTCTTAATTTCTCTATTTTTTCAAATTAAATAAGATGACGTTTTCTAAAATCCTTAGTAATTTTCTCGATACAGTTCGCTACAGTGCGACTCTGCTAGGGACTAAGATTTTTAGAAGACTAGGCTTGAAAAGTTTTTCTTGATTTTTGGCCTTGTTATATTTTCTTTATATTTCATGGCATGTACATAACTGTGGTACTTGTGCTTTTATTTTCGTACCTCACACATGCGCACATTTCACCCTGACCCACCCATTCGAGAGCAATAGTTGAAGCCCTTGGACCTCCTGGGTACAAGGCGATCTTTCGATTGAGCTCTCAAATTCATGGCTTCGTACTAAAGATTCTTCCTAGTTTCTTAGAATATCAAATGACTTGTATAGTTTTGTGATAGCCCATTATTAACCTGCTAGTTACGGGCGAGAGGTATATGGTACAATTGAGCCGATAAGAGTGACCTTTACACATGTGTTGAAGGAGAAACCATGCACCTAGACCATTCAGTATTTTGTCCTTTGTTGGGAGAATACCTGTATTGGCCTATGGCATGTTGACAGGAAAACCCACCGACATTCTGTATGCTAAACTGGTAATTTTGCAAAAAAGGGCAAACTTTAACTAACTGGTCGTCTTACGGCGCTCCTAAATGGACGGTCAGTCAATATATGCATCACTTAAAATTTGAAAATAGTTGGTTTATACCCCATTTAACCTCACGAACGAACCAGCTGGTTATCCGTCAGGATGATCAATGGTTAGTCAGAACCTCATCCTCCAGAAACAAACCCTAATCCCACTGGCCAACTAGTCGGTTCTCCTTCTGGATGACCGGATGGTTCGTCAGAACCTTATTATCCCGAAAATCTTCCAGAAAATTCTTAGAAACAAAATTTCCAACGTGCTAACTTACGGACGGGTAACCTACCAGGTTACTGGACGGTTAGTTAGAATCCTGGCCTTCCCAAGATTTTTTTAATCCAAAAATTCCAACCTACTGACTTATCTTGGTTAACCCACCAGGTTACCGAACGGCTGTCAGAACCATGACTTTCCCAAAAAAATTCAAATCCAAAACATTCGACTTGTTGATTTATTGATTGGTTAACCCACTAGGTTATTAGACGGGTTGTCAAAACTATCCCTACTCCAGAATTTTTTCAACACACCCTAGACCACTTGGCTAACTGGCCGGTTAACCTCCCGAGTGACCGGACAGTAGTCAAGACTTTCCCTATTCCAGAATATTTTTAAGCCAAACCCTAGACCCACTGACTAACTGGCCG
This sequence comes from Escallonia rubra, assembly GCA_033065855.1. NCBI lineage: Eukaryota > Viridiplantae > Streptophyta > Magnoliopsida > Escalloniales > Escalloniaceae > Escallonia > Escallonia rubra. The sequence goes on along the minus strand of JAVXUO010001990.1, from coordinate 29,105 downwards.
GTTAAACCAAAGGTGACCATATGGTTAGTAAGAATCCTAACCTTCTCAGAATTGTCTAAAAATCCATGAGTACCTCACTAGTTAATCCAGAGGGCTAACCAGACTGTTAGTCAGTACCCCAACATTTTCAGACATTCTCTTAAAATCCTGAATTACCCACTGAACAACTGGATGGTAACGACCGGTTAATCAGTGTATAATTCCTGGACGGGAATAAATCGTCCAGTTTAGTGTTTTATAGTATGATGTGCTTATGTGCATCTGGTTAGAGTTGTCAAAGGGCCGGGCTTGGGCCGGCCCAGCCTAAGCCCATCGGGCCTGCTGTGGGGCCGGGCCAGTGGGGCTACCAACCGGGCCGGGCCGGGCCTATCGAAGGCAAACCTAGGCCCAGTCCAAGCCCTGGCCCTAGGCCCAATATCTAGGGCCGGGCTTGGGCCGGGCCTGGGCCCTTTTTTTTTGACAAAATTCTTTAGCTATTCTTCGTATAACAAGAATTAATACTTACTAAATTTGGTTGATAGCATTTTACAATAATAGGAAGTTGTATCTATTGTAGCATTACCAAGAAATTGACACTAACCATATTTAGTAGTCATCAATATCAACAAATAGGAGGTTGTATCTTCTAGTTACAATCCAAGTTGCAGGTAAAATAATCTTTTTGTTTTTTTCATATTCCAAGCCACTGCTAGTCTCATAAGAATAGCAATCTAGCCTATCATAATCTTGACCTTTTTTGACCTTTTGAAGATTTCTCAAACTTGTCATCTTTAAAGGACTACTAATAATTTAGTATAAGAGTTATGAATTGTTTATTGTAGACCCACAACGAAATCTAATTCCGTATCATTTCAATCTTTGCGACAAATATATCTATAAGTTCGAACTCATGTGGACTTATTAGTAGTGGAATTTTGGAAAAGGGGTGGAAGAAAGGGGGGGAAAAGCAAAAAATTCAAAAAAGTGGGGCCAAACCCGGGCCGCAGACCGGGCCAAGCCCGGGCCAAACCCGGGCCGTTTTCCAGATTTTGAAGGCCTGGTCCAGGCCCAGGCCCCAGACCCTCTGCACGCGGGCCGCTACTGTTCATCGACGGGGCCGGGCCAGAACCGGGCCGAGTCGGGCCAGCCCGCGGGCCGCCCGGCCCGTTTGACAACTCTACATGTGGTCATATCTAGGCTATAATTTCCTAGCTGAGTCATTTTTCTTAAGTTATCTTATATATATATATATATATATATATATATATATATCTATGGGAACTGATCCGTTGATAGCTCTATCAAAATAGGAGAATTTGTAAACGCGATCTTTTTTTTTCAAAAGCTGTCAGTCGTCTGCTACATAATGCAGCGGACGAGTGTTTTTACCAAATTGTACTTTCACCCCCGTCCGCTACACTGTGTAGCAGACAAATTTTTTGTCCCGACATGTGTCAGTGAAAAAGTAGTCCGTTACACTGTGTAGCGGATGACTTTTTGATTGACACACGTCAGGACAATTCTGTACACATGTCACATCCTGTCCCCCGTCTATCTGTTACACAGTGTAGCGGACTACTTGGCAGCTAGCTATACACAAAAGTTCCCTAATTCTCAGCTCTTTTTGCATTTTCATCTCCTTGAAATTCACTTGCTTCCATTTTTCAGCTCCCTTCAAGCTTCGAGTAACACTTGCTTCAAGCTTCACTCAAGCAAGGTAAGTTTGTGAATGGTGATGTTTTCTTTATGGTTGAATGATAGAGTTTAATTTTTGTTTTTGGAGGAATATATATATATATATATATATATATATATATATATATATGGGTTTATATTTGTTGGGATTTATCAGTCTATTCATCAAAGTAGTTAAATTCTAATTTTTTGAAATTCGTTAACTTCAAAAATTTATTAAAGTCAAATTCGAATTTATGGAGATTATGTTTGTTGTATTTCGGCATGATAAATTTGATTATTTATCTTAGTAATTTTAATTTGCTATGTTCAAGAAATTAATATTGTTAAATTGGAGACACTTTTGAGATTATGTTTGGTATATTTGTCATACTAAATTGGTTTATTCATCAAGGTAATTTTGATTTAATATGTTCAAGAAACGCCATTTGATAGTTAAGCGTAATCTATTTCTACATAGGTCTTGTTTCACAATGTCCGATTTCGTGTCAAGCTCCAACACCCTCGTAGATGCTAGTGATCCGTATCTAGGACAAACAGTTTCGAACATTGGAAGAATCGGAAGAATATTTTTGAACATATTCATTGAGGGTTGGTTTTAGCATTAGAAAAAAGACTACAAGAACAAGAAACATAACAAAAAAAATATGCACTCGCTTATACGAGTGTCATAGGGGGCAGACAACCACAGCAAAATGAGACACACGTAGGTAATGATGACAGTGATGACGAAATATGATATGCACGGAGAAGACGGGACTGCTTTGCGTGCACAAATTGTCAGGTCAAGATGTTCGTAAGCTATAAACCCAAGCATGATTATTGGCTTATTACTAGATTGGAATTGGCACACAATCACTCGTTCGCACGAGAAACATGTCTCTAACTTACGCTGCAATTTAAGCACAAAATACTTATCATCAACATGTTACCCAAACCTATTCCAAGTAGTATAGACTCGATAGGTCCTCTTACTGTCTTCAACTTGGAACTTCTCTTGTATATATGACTCGCGAAAATCATCTTTTTTTTTATGTTTCCTCCATCTTGTTTACTTCAACTATCTTCTCCATCTCTCAAAATTCACGTAGCTATCCACACCGGACCATTTCCCTCTCGTAGGATTTCACTTGGGCAGGCATCCTGACAGTCTCGAGATCTACACTCATTTCTTTCTTCCTCTTACCGGGGCTGCCTTAATGGGCTCCGGTTGTACGGTTGGAACTCTTACAACACTTTGTAGAAATCCTACTGGCCCTTACTTAAGGTCTTCTTAACCTAATACAAATCCCTGCTTATTCCTTTCGCTTACGTCCTCGACATTCACCACAATCACTTTTATTAAGGGTCCCTCTCTCGTCTTTCGAGGAAGGAGTAGCACGATAGTTAAAATTGCGAACCGTAAATATTAACCTTGACGCTCAAACAACTAATGATTTTCATCATTAAACGACCTTTTCCTACAATAGTATGTAAATGATACTAATTCCCCATCACCCTTCTCCTTCTCAATAACAACTTTAGATCCGACTTTAAAAGTGGACTCCACTCCCTATCCTCACACCTCATCAACCTCGGAGAAGCCATAACGCTCCTTTAACAATTTCAGGCTTCAGTGACTCTCACTTAAAATCCCTTGTTACACATCCTCGGATAAATCCCTATGAGGCGGACATTCCTAACCAATCTACCATACCATTTAGGCAATCCGCATATTGGTGTCCCTCCTCTTCATTAAGATCTATATCAATATTCACTTATTGTCCTCTCATTCAACTTTCAGTCCACATATCTTAACCATCCTCATAGTTCAGCCAAATCATCGACTCCACTCATTGACAACTTAGGCCCTCCACCAGACACTTTCAAAGTCTATAGAATCATAGGCCTAAGGTCTGATACTTGCTTGCAACACCCTCAATCCTGGTGACATCGCCAGGCTGAGTTATCGACCATAATCACATTTAAAACCTTGTGCTAAATACAGAGAAACTACATCTTCATACTCATACATCATTAATAGACTTTCCAAAATGCATCCTTACAAAAAATTATCTTACAAACATACATTGTACATAGCGAAAAACTTTCAGGTCCTTAAACAACATGAATGGTAACAACCAAATATACAACTATAGCCGTGTGACTCCTATCAACCTATCTCCCAACTTAATCTTATTCTCATCCTTTCTAGCTTGTCATACCTCTTTCGACTGATCCCCTTGAACAACTTTTCTAGCTTTTTCCCTTCCCCTTTCTAGAGGGTTCTCCATGGTCAACCTTATGGCCTATACAACAAAACATAAGGAATGAGTGCAAATCGCACAGTAAAGACAACATGTGGAGTATCGTGTACAGATAATTCGAGATATTCGGAGGAATAATATTCATCTCAACGATAGCAATGAATCAAGAGTTACAATAAATTTACGGCATTAACATGACTGTCAAATGATATGTTCTTTCATTAGATTGAGCGGCTTCAAGGCCCAACAGAACAACATTACTGCCACCTCCTCATGGACTGGATTGACTTACTTACTGACTGACCGACTATGCAAGTGGACCCGAAATCCAAGGTCGTAAATATAAACATCATTGAAGTACAAATCATTAAAATCATCAACACCAAAATAAAATTAAATGCAATGCAATGTGGACACGACGGAATGGACTCGATCAGAGAAGACAAAGTCTACTCGAGCGACCTCCATTCTTTTTGGCCAGTGATCATAATTCATAGGCAATCCTTCTCATATAGATGTCCTATTTTATAGGATGTTCATATCAGTCTCAAGTCAATAGAAGAGACACTGTCAACAAGCAGGAAACTCATCTAGAGTGCTATCTCTAACCACCTTACAGTCAAGTAGCCAGACTTCTTCAAAGGGGCAGATTAAGGAAAAATGTATTCCACCTTATGTCCCCAATAACACAATTCAACAAGGAATACTGGATCATAAGATTAACCGGTGTTCAGACCTAACAACAAGAGTTCAACGTAACAATCATTAACAGGGTGGACTTGGGAGAAGTTTGCCACAAGCCCTCAACAACGTTCTTACATAAGAGAAACGTCGATTACCAATAAGCGCAAACATTTCACAACAACACACAACAACCTCAACAATATCATCATTAATGAATGAGGGACTCGGGAGAAGTAAGCCACAAGTCCTTAATGGTGGTTCTCATACAAGAGAGGTATCGACTATCAATAATCACCGACGTCTCACAGCAACCACTACGCAATATCATCACCAACGTCAGGTATGCTAATCGAATCGGATCTAGCATACTATAACACGAATTATTCTTACCAAACTTCATTAACAGGGTGGACTAAGGAAATTTATTCTACTTTAAGTCCTCAACAGCATAAGTCAATAAATGAATACCGATCACAATGACTACCGGTGTCCAATCATAACCACAAGAGTTTAACATAAACGTCATCAACATGTCATGCTAACCGAAACAAGTAATTAGCATATCAGAACCACATTATCCTTACCTCATTGGCTTATAGCCGAAGCAACTCGCAACCTCTGATCGCAACGAGCTGCATCACCTAGTCAAATAATACCATGCATCATCATTCAACATATACACATTCCTTATTCTACCCCTTCCCATTTAACCGTTCACAGTGGCTTACGACAACTCGTTAATCCGGTCCAATAATTGGATCCTTAACCTAGCTTTATCGATGCACTGACAATAACAACCATCTCATTTTTGATGTATTAATACCATTCCTCACTTCCCACCATTCTGGACGCCTAATAACGCACGATTCGAAAAATTTAATGCCATCGTGACATATTACCAAAATCCCTTCTGACCTATGAAATTTTATCGAAACACCCCCTGGCGGCCATCATCCCAACAAACATCTCAAAACCACTTTAAAATAACTTTTCAGATGTCTTACACCTCTTCTGGGACCAAAAAGTCATTCGAAAAAATTTATAGGAAAATTTACCAAAATACTCCCCGCTGAGTGGCAAATTACCAAATGCCCCCTGAGAGTTTCACTATCATCCCAACACGCCAAATTAGCTTCAAAACAACCTTTCAGGTGTTTAACAACCTTTTTCAGTCTAAAAACTCCTTTGGAAAACTTTATCAGGAAAATTATCAAAATACACCTCTCTAGGTGGCAAATTACCAAAAAAATGTCCCCTGAGGTTTCACTTTCACCCCAACACCTGAAATCAGCTTCAAGACAACCTTTCATGTGTTTTACAACCCTTTTCGGTCAAAAAAATTCTTTGAAAAACTTTACCAAAATACCTCTCTCCGGATGGCAAATTCCCAAAATGCCCCTGAGGGTTCCCGACACCAACAAAAATCTCAAAAATACTTTAAAACACTCTTTTAAGCCTCCTGAATTCATTCTTAAGCTAAAAAGTATTTTAAAAATTTTCGTCTGAAAATCCCGAACCAGTATCCATATTGAGCGCTCAAAAGTCTGTTCGCCCAAAAATATCAAATCGTTCACCCAAAAATATCAAATGACTTTGGAATGACCCAAAAAATTGGAAAATAGAACTTCTCATCATCCTAGGGTCCTCATAAAATTTTCACTCGAAACGCTGCTAGTTTGATATTTTAAATTTCACTGTAAAATTGTAAAATTCTAGCGTTGGTTAACGCTCTTCCCAAGCTCGGAAAAATCCGAACTTTTTCCACAATGTAGCTCTCCTAAAACTAACTGGGGTCTTGATTTTGCATTGGCCAAATCTGACCCTAATAATTTTTAAAAAATTCAAATTAGAACTGTTTATTAAATTTTCATCTTTAGTGACAATTACAAGTTACTATTCAGATCATCACACACACTAACACACCTTGGCCGCACACACATGTCTTATTCCTCCTTCAGCCCGTCACACACCTGGGCACACTCTTCTCCCAAACACGCATGAATTTCTCATTTGTTTCACATTCTAATCACTTGGTTGCATCACAAACTACACGTTAACACTCTAAACCCACTTAGTTTACACAATTACACCATATAAATCCAAACCCATTAACCAACTTGAAGAACACACACTGACACACACGGTAAACACACACCCACGTACGGGACACTGCACCATCACGAAATCTTGATTAATTATTCTTCCTTTTTCATTCAAAGCTCTCATGTTAACAATTTACGACAAGAATCATCCAAGTTCCCCCACCCCCGAAACATATACATCCACGGAAACACATATACACAGATATATGCTATATATGTTCAGCCAAAAGTTTAATCTCAATTCCATAATTTTTGCAATTAGGGTTTAAGACAAATGGATTACCCTGATGAATTCATAACTCTTTCTTTTTTTCTTTTTTTCNTTTTTCCTCTCCTCTTTCTTCCATCCTTTTCCTTAAGATTCTTCAAACTTTGTCATATTTCTATTTTCCACCCTAACCAATTTCTTTTTATATTTTTACTTCCTACATCTTATCCTCCTTTATTTTATTATTTCCCAATACTGATTTAGCTTCATGTAACCAGGAGCTGGCCACCGTGCATGGTCTGATTTCCCCATATTTTGCAACTTTCAAATTTTGCACTTTGGCCCCTCAAATTTCTAAAATTGCATTTGCACCCCACCACTTTGGAGAATTACAATTTGACCCCATAATCCCCCTGACCCCTCATTTAGCCTTCTAACACGTCATTATCATCGAAATTATGCTACTTAATAAAAATACACATCCTATTCACCATATTTTCTAAAATTATATTTTTGTCCACCCTAACTTTCCAAAATTACATTTTTGCCCCCCTTAACTTTCCAAAAGTACATTTTGATCCCCAAGGCCAAACCAACCTGCCATTTTATTCTAATTAGTTGATTATCGATAAAAAAAATTTCAATAAAAATAAGCCCTCGATTAATCTAATTCTCAGTTAGATTAAATCAGTGTATTACAAGGATGGGCGCAACCCACAGGTAAATGTAGAAGAGTAATCCACTGGAAATAACAGTCATGTGACTAATAGTAGATTACTGAAGGCTTGTCAAATACTCCGGCAAGTTGTAGCGGAAAAGAGACAAATGGGTAAAGATCCCCCTGTAAATACAAATACGCAAGAAGTAGTTGATGAAGGTAATGCTAGGGGTGCTCAACAAGTTGAGCGACCCTAAGAGATGTTAAATACTGCTCAGGTCTTGGGTGAAAGTGGTCTTACCCTTGATAAGTTTGTTAAACTGATAAAAAACCCTTTTTTTGAGCAGCCTGATCCAACGATAGTCGAGGAATGGTTGGCTAGAATGGAGAAAATTTCTAGATACTGCTAGGATTCCAAATTCTCAAATATTGGTGGATGCTAGCTTTATGCTAGAGGCTAGTGTAGAGAGATGGTGGAAATTGTTATCTATGAAGTGGAAGCAGGAAGGAGTCCAATTGACTTGAGAAAACTTTAAAAGGGAGTTCAGTGATAAGTATGTTCCAGTGGTGACCCAAGAGAAGAGAGAAGTAAATTTTATAAAGTTTGAACAACAAAATATGTCGGTATCAGTTTATGAATCACAGTTTATAGATTTAGCCAGATTTTGTCCGCATCTGGTGGATACAGAAGAAAGAAAAGTAAGGAAGTTTGTTAAATGTTTGAATAATGATCTTCGGGACAAGTTGATCCCTTTATAGTTATAAACTTTTATGGCAGTTGTTGATATGGCATTGGCTATTGAGAATGATTTGGAAGAGCAAAAAAATATTGATACAGAACCATTTAGAGCACCATCATACAGTGGACAGGAAAACCGTAACAGTGGAAATGTAAACCCTGGTGGAAGGGGTCAAGGGTATACTTGGCAGGGAAATTTTCAAAGGGCTTTACAAGGAAAAAATTGTAATTTCTATGGAAACGGTCAGGGAAGAGATCGAGGTAATCAAATTAGTGGTTATATTGGTAGTCAACCTAGCTTTGCAGCATCATCCCCAGGTGACAATAATAAAAGGAGAAATCAGACTGATATATCAAGCGCGCAACCATCAAAGCAGGCAAGAACTGAAGAGCATTGTACATACTGTAATTGGACTGGACACACGGAGGATGAATGTTGCAGAAAGATGGGTTTGTGTATTAGGTGTGCTCAGCCTTGACATAGTGGGAGAAATTACCCTTATTCTAAAAATCAAATTGTGCCTCGAGATAATCAGGGTAGAGGGAATCTACAAGGAAAACTTGAGAAGCAAAGAGTGCAAGGACGAGCATATACATTCGAATCTCAGTAGGTTCGAGATATTAGCGAAGTTATTGAAGGTACACTCACTGTTTTCTAATGTGTTGCTAGAGTACGATTTGATCCTGTTTCTACCCATTCCTTCATTTCATCATATATGTTTTGCCTATGAGAGGATTTGATATACTGTTATGGATGGATTGGTTGTCATCTAATCGGGTATCACTAGATTGCTTTCATAAGGTTGTGACTTTTACTACATTTGATAGAGAGTAATGTAATGTAACCACCCGGTCCACGGCCCCACGACATGATAATGCCTCCCTCAAAAGAGCTAGCCAAGTAAGTACTTATGAGTTCATAAAAAGGGTCTTATAAGGCTAGTCATAAACTCTCCCACAACCGACATGGGATATTACAAATTGAGAGCAGTGTTGTGGGTGTGTTTTAGTGTGTGTCTTTGCGTATTTCGATGAGTAAAAAGGGGGCTGGGCAGTCAAGGGTTGATGTATATGGTAGCCTTGGCTGTCATGGGGAGAAGAGAGCAAGGATGCGTGAAGTTAGTGCATATGTGAGTTTGCGTGAACCTGCGTGTGTTTTGTGATAACAGGCGTGTGTTTTGTGAGTGCTGTGAGAAATATGGTTGTGCGTGAGGAGTGCTTGCAAGATGGCATTGGCATCTGTTGTGGGGTGTTACATATGTTGAGTGCTTCGTGTGTCCTGTGAATGTGAGAGTGGGTTTTGAGGGTTGCTGTGTGAGTTTGTAAATATTGGTGGGTATACTGGTAAGGGTGATGGGTAGCATGTGGGTTTTAGAGAGAGATAGGGGCCATAAGCTGTTGGTTTAGATCTCTAGAGAGAGGGAGGGAGGTGGCAGCCATGGCTGCCGTGAGAGAGGGAGATGGCTGGGCAGCCATGGGCTACCATGGAGGAACCTGAGTGTAAGATCGTTGGGAATGAAGCTGCTTAGGCAGCTGTGCATAAGTGGGTATAACATGTGTGATTGTGAACCTATGTGAGTGAAATGGGTTTAGAAAAAAAAATGGGAGGGAAGGAGTCTAAGGGTGAACTGTGTGCATGAAAAGGTAGAAAGGAAAGGGAGTGTTGTGAGAGTTTGTATGTGTGTGAGTGCATGGTGCCATGAGTGTGTGTGAGGAGTGTTTGCATGTGCTGTGTGTGCAGGACTGCAGGGTGAGGTGAGGTGAGTTGTTTGAGTGTTATTTGAATGAAATGCAAGAGAAGAAGAGGGAGACCCACTTCCTCACGGCAGTGAGCATGCAAATGGTAATGTTACTCTCTTTTGAACTTGTGTAAATGATGGTGAAATGGAGAGAATATAAGTGCTGGGTGTGTTGATGTGAGTATAAGAATATTGGTTATTGTATGTGTGTGAGTGAGTGTAATGGAGAAAGAAGTGATGTGAGGTTTTGGTAAACTGTGAGGGTGCTGCGTGAAGAGAGAATGCTGTTTTTTTTGTTAGACCACCCGGTTTCCGGACACCACATTGGGAGCGGACTAATCCGGATTCGAGCCGGGCAGGACCACATGGGCGACAAAGCTCTCCCTACCAAGTTTTAACGTAGCTGCATTCCCAGAGCTCGAATACGAGACCTCTGGTTAAGTTAGGACAACCCCTTACCAGCTAACCTACGCGCTTGGTGGTAAGAGAGAGTGCTGTTGAGTGTGGTGTATGTTGAGATTCTGTGAGGCAGAGAAAGTAAAGAGAAGAAGAGAAGTGTAGATCGGATATTGGATTAACGTTAGGTATGGCACGTACATTATATATAATCTAGTGATCATTTACACGTAAAACTTTATATTATAGTACTTTAGGCCATCTTAGAATTTGTGGCAAAGTTTCATAATTTTCAGAAATTGTATGAATTTTTAATATTTTTTGTGATTTCAGAATTGTAAAAATCTTTTGGAGCCTTTAAACCCTAAAAATGTTCGGCAATTTCGAACTTATGGTAATGTTTTTATGGCATAAATAAGACTTAGTTTGAATTTGATGATTTTTGGAGTTGATTTGCTATGGTTTCCATATCTCATTGTTTTTAGCAAAACAAATATTTTAAAAATAGTTTTGATGTCTTTTAAATTCAGATTTTTGTTTCTATAATTTTTATATATATTATAAAGCTATTTAAAAAATTATGGGACTTTATTTTCACCCAGAAGTAATTATGGCATATTTATGGATTTTATTGCATTTAAAGAAATTATTTTTAATTAAAAATATTAAAAAATTCATATTTTAACTTGTTATGATGTTTTAAGCCATAAACGCATTTTTTATAATTAAATATATAGTTGAAGTATCGTTACGCATTAAAGAGTGTATATGGATTTCGGTTAGGTTAGCCGTATGCGAGAACGTTTGAGTTGCACGATTTCGGGATTGGAAGTGAGTATCGTTTGGGTAGCTGATATTAGGTTTATAGTATATTAGTGTAGATTATGTTCTAACATATGGATTGCCAATCTAGATTTATTTAAAAAATATTGATTGAGGTCGGTAGCATCGCTTAGCTTGGACCGAGGTAAGAATTTCTATCCAAACCCCATTTGATATCAAATGTAATTTTCTGAGTTGTCATCGAATTTTTAATGAACTCTGATATTTTATTTTTCATGAAAATATTTTCAATTGCCCGTGTAACCCTAATTTGACCTGATAGTGATTGTTTGGAATTCCTGCATCATTCTCATATGTTTACTGATTCGCTCATCGTAAAGTATTTTCAACTGTATTTTACTTCTTCTAAATGTTGACATGAGTTAGTAAATCTGGGAGTTATAAGGATGGTCTGTATTGCTGGAGTTATAAAGATGGTCTGTTGGTTGGGTTAAACTGGTACCTAGATGGACTAGTCAATGTACATATACATATGTAAAGCGTATCGAGCATTGCCGGAGTGGCTTTGCTATAGTGTACTGCTCATGTTCAGTATTTCCTATTTATGTTTTATTGCACTTGAACTGTTTTGAAACAACTTGATTTAATGGATTGAGTTGAATACTCGTCCCTGTGTTTATATCGTATTGCAGTGATTTCATCAAAAGTAAAATCCCTCAAAAAGATGTTATTGGACATGAATGTAAAATCGTTCGTATTGTTCGTCTTTGTCGAAATGCTGTCTTTTCATTGAAAATACTCTAAAAAAAAGTTGACTCTATATAAAAACTCGTCCACATTGTTTTCTTGTTTTTAAAATATTTGATCGACCTTACTGGGCTCTCGAAAGCTCACTTACCTTAGACTTCCTTTCTGCAGGTGATAGCCAGCATTAGTAATAGCTTGCCTGAGTACAGATTAGAGTTGAGCAAGAATAAATGATTTAAGTTAGTGTTGCTCATTAGAACCCATGCGTGGGTGAATATGGTTATTTGAGATTTTTCAAACTTAGATTTCATGTTTCATCGATGATAGTCTACTAAGAATATGATTATTGGTTTAGCTGCTCTGATACCATCTGTAACGACCCGGTCCACGGCCCCACCACAGGGCAATGCCTCCCTCAAAAGGGCTAGCCAAGTAGGTACTTATGAGTTCACAAACAGGGTCTTATAAGGCTAATCATAAACTCTCCTACAACCGATGTAGGGTATTACATGTAAATTCCAAGGTAGAAAAGATGAGGATGGGAATATGAATATTATTTCAGCTATTCGAGTAGAGAAATTACTGTCTATAGGTCATATGAGATATTTAGCTTATATGGTGGATAAGCCAAAAGAAAATATTAAAATATAGGATGTACTTGTAGTAAATGAATTTATGAATGTATTCCCTGAGGATGCAAAAACATTACCGGTTGAGTAGGAAATGGAATTTGTGATAGACTTGTTTCCAAGAACAGCCCCAATCAAAAGCGTCTTCTAGGATGGCTCCAGGTTGAATTGAGGAAGTTGAAGTCACGGTTACGAGAATTACTGAATAAGGGGTTTATTCGACCTAGTGTATCTCCATGGGGAGCCCAAAATTTATTTATAAAAAAGAAAGATGGTACAATGAGGTTGTGAATGAATTACCGGCAATTGAATAGAGTGACAATAACAAATAAGTATCCATGACCACATATAGATGATTTCTTTGATCAGTTGCAAGGGGCAGTGGTATTTTCTAAGTTGGACTTTAGATTTGGATACCATCAATTGAAGATAAGAGAGGAAGATATTCCAAAGACGACTTGTAACACCTCGGGATATTTGGAGCGTTAACCGATCAATCGATCAACTCCTCAATTATTCAATAAATTCAATACCTCTAAAGGTAACCCAATCATGTCCATATCAGGGCTCTAGAATAACTCAAATATCTCGATAACCTTTCTAAAACACAAGACGAATTTAATGTACTGATTTATTTAAATTACACACTAGTTCCCTCGCAGGGGCTTAGATAACAATTAATGAAAAGACTACGCTATTCCGCACTCAAGCTCATTGGTTCCGAACTCTTACTGACGATTATTACCTGCAGAAGGGAAATAACAAAAATGAGTGAGCTTTCGAGAGCTTAGTAAGGTCGCTCAAAATTCAGTAGATAATACAAATGATTTGGAGAATTTATTTCAAGGCAAAATATGAAACGATTAATCTCAATTTCTCAAATCAGAAATCAATAGAAACACTTTCGATCACACTGAAACAATGCAGATGATATTGAGCATGAGTAATATGCAAAGTCACACAGGCAATACAGGGTAATCACTTAGCAAAGCCACAAAGGCGATGCCCATTAACACTGTGGTTACATATGCATATGAACACTAGCTAAACCATTAAGGTACTAGCATCTCCCGACAATAACAGACCATCCTTATATCACCCCCGATACAAACCATCCTTATAACTTCTCAATGCACTAGCTCATGTCAATATGCAGAATGCAATAATCGATAATACAATGAATAAGTCGATGCACAACGAGAAATAAATACTGAGCATCGAATAGAATTTTCAATAAACGCTTAAGGCTCAAAACATGTATTAATGACAATCGATGCAAATTTCATGACGATTATAATCGAATCCAAAGAAAATTCGATAACAATTTAGAAAAATGGTTACGATATCAAGTAGATGAAATTTGGGTTTCGGAAGAAATCCCTTACCTCAGTCCAAGCTATGCATTGCTATTCAACTTGTTCAATATCCTCGAGTTAACCTAATTGGCAATTTACATATTAGAATACAATCTAATCTCATATACTATGAACTCAAAGCTACTTTCTTAAACGTTACTCGCTCTGAAACTCTCAATCTAAACCCAAAACGAAACGGATCCCTTGGACGGCCAACTAATTAACCAATAATTCCTCATGCCTCGTAAAGCATTAAGACATCCCAAGTTTCATAATAAATGCTTATAAAATACTTTTATAGCTTAAAACAACATATGGGATAAACATATAATTTTAATTTTTTTTAATAATTTTGACTATTTTTTAATTAAAAATAATTACTTTAAATACACTAAAAACCAATAAATTTCCATAATTGCTTCTGGCTGAAAATGGAGGCTCATAATTTTTATAAAAGCCTTAATATATGTATAAAAATTATAGAAATTGAAATCAGAACTTAAAAGACATCAAAACTATTTTTAAATTATTCATTTTGCTAAAACCACTGCGATACGACAATTACAGCAAATCAACTCTAAAAATATCAAACTTAAACTGGGACTTCTTTATACTATAAAAACATTACTATAATTTTTTCAAAACATTTTCATGGGTTTAAAGTCTCCAGACGATGTTTATAATTCTGAAGTTGCAAAAAGTATTAAAAATACATATAATTTCAGAAAATTATAAAATTTAACCAAAAATTTTAATATAATCTAAGGTACTATACTATTTTTACATGCTAACGATCACGCTACACTATCCAATGCGCGTAACGTACCTAACGCCACCTGTGACTCATTCGGGAATTGAATCAAACCGGCCCTTTTAACTCAGCGGTAGAGTAACGCCATGGTAAGGCGTAAGTCATCGGTTCAAATCCGATAAGGGGCTTTGGCCTTTTTCAGACAACTCCAGTTGTAGTTTCCATATTTGAGGGGGAAATAGAGATATTTTAAATAGTAATAAAAAAAGTAACCAACTGTATAATAATACGTTATCATCGTACTGAGTTATAGTCGTTATCATCTTACTCACATTTCGGTAGCTTCTCTTCTCTCTACCCACTACCTAGAACACAATACTCATCCATGTATGTCCCTCTCATTTCTCACACACTCTCACACGTATACACACAACCCACGCTCATAATTTTGTGACTCATTGTGACTTAATAAATTATCCCAAATATTGTACCACAATATTTAACTCCCAATCCTTAAAGTTCCTTCTAAACACATGAGATCATGAAACACTATCACTGCTAAAGACTAAATAATCTGCAACTCAGCATTCTTCGACAGCAATGCTAAGAAGTTCAGGGAATCCCTTGCTAAGCTCCTCTTCCCCACACCAAGCATCCTGCCAAAAGTGGTCATTGCCTAAAATGAAATTAATCACTGTGAAATGAACTCCACCCTTTACTAATACCTAACAGAAAACTTACTCCATAAGTTACCTTGGCCACCATTCACTGACCCCTAAACCAAAATTCACCGTGAATCACCCTTCTCCAGAAAGCCCTTTCTTCAAAAGATATCTGCATAATGATTTCCTAAAAATTGAATAACCGCAGCTTTTTAGTGCTCAGCCCTCCTTGCTGCATAGGGTGCACATTCTGCTCCACTTGATGAGATGAAATTTTCTTCCTCAACGCATTCATGACCTCACCAACCATTTAGACACATATATAAATGGAAATTTTTTTGCTCCTGACTTGGTAGCAGGAAAACCTGCTACCCCCTTACGTGGCAGCCTCTCATTGGTCCATCTGTCTGGCAAACATGCTCCTCGCACGTGACAAATTTCCTGCACTTAACGGCCTTCTGCCGTCATTCTTTCTCGTAGAATTTCGGCTGAGTGGAGCTGATTTATGGGAGAGACTTCTATCAGCTCCATCTCTCCATTTTTCTTTATAGTTTCTCTATAGTACATAAGTTATTCTAGCCAAACTCCAGTCACCATAAAACTATGCTGCTTGGATATAGAAATAAAGCCACATATTCTGATCCCGGTAACAACAGAACTCATCAAAAGCAAACACATCAAGCCCCTCAAGGTTTCAGGTCAGTTGCTCGACAGAAAGAAATGAGGAGTTCCTTAATCATGTCACCAGACACGCCCCTGTAACTGGGTCCTGCCATGTCTTAAACAGATCTTGGATGAGTTCTTGCCCACGGGCTTGAGCACAACCAACCCAGCATACTTGGTGATCTCCGGCCAATCTTGAGAAGATCCCTGTAGAAAATAATGCGCTGTGGTTTTTGGCCAGTGTACTCACAGACCCATATTCACACCAAACACAGAGTAAATCCTCACGGGCAATCTTTGTCTCTCTCTTTTCCCTCTAAAACCACATATATGACACACACACACACACACACACACACACACACACACACACATATATATATATATATGTAGGGAACCGATCCACACCCACCGGTGGATAAAAAAATTTTCTCCACCCAACCGCATGTAAGAGAAGCGGTTGGGTACGATTTCTTTTTGTCGTGGGCCCCACCACAAAAAGCACTCCTTTTTTTTTTAGCCCAACCGCATGTAAGAGAAGCGGTTGGGTATGATTATCTTTTTGACGTGGGCCCCACCACAAAAAACCACTCCACCCAACCGCTTCTCTTATACGCGGTTGGGACAATTGTTTTTTTGCCCGACCGCTTCTCTTAGAAGCGGTTGGTAAGCACTTTTTTTTTTAACAATTTTTTTAAAAAACCAACCGCATATAAGAGAAGCGGTTGGTGGCTTTTGCGTAACTTTTTTTTGGGTGGCTCCCACACAAAAAATTTCAGATTTTTTGGTTGGCTCCCACAAAAAAAAAAAAAAATCGAGCACAAGCCTGCCACGTGGCGTCCCCCACGACTGCCACGTGGCCCAACCGCGTGAAGGGGCGCCGGTTGGTTGATGGCCCTGCCACGTGGCCTCCCCAGCGCCTGCCACGTGGCCCAACCGCATGAAGGGGCGCCGGTTGGTTGATGGCCCTGCCACGTGGCCTCCCCAGCGCCTGCCACGTGGCCCAACCGCATGAAACGGCGCCGGTTGGTTGATGGCCCTGCCACGTGGCCTCCCCAGCGCCTGCCACGTGGCCCAACCGCATGAAGGGGCGCCGGTTGGGGCGATGGCCCTGCCACGTGGCCTCCCCCGCGCCTGCCACGTGGCCCAACCGCGTGAAGGGGCCCCGCGGCTTGCCCACGCGCGTCCTTCCCTCCCCCGTGACTGTCCTTCCAAATTTTTTTTTGCAGCCTATTCGGGCACTTTGCAGAGACCACTCACGGGTATTTTTTTTTCCCTCTTTTTTCTTCTCTCTTCCTCACTTTTCTCTCTTTATAATCCCCTCCCCCCAACCCTTCTTCTCCACACTTCTTCTCCACAAACCAAAAAATTTTAGCGCTAGAAGATCGGTGGATAATCGCTAGAAGATCGGTAGATTTTTCTTCAAATACATCAAGTCACAACAAGTAAGTATTTTGAATTTCCTTATAATTCAATGTTAGGTTTATACAAATCAGCGTATTACATTTAGCGTATTACATTTATAGCGATTCAAAATAGCGTATTACATTTATAGACAGTTTTTCACGAATTTATAAAAAATAACTAGAGCGAGATTTTGCCAAAGTGCGAAAAAGAGACCCTAGTTAATTCTGAAAGGATCTGTATCAGGTAAAAATTTCAGATTTTTCCAAAGACCGTAAAGGGGCTAACTGATACGGGGAACCGTGTACCTTCGCAGTCTAATTTAAAATACCAAGCTAGCGCGATTTCGTGCGAAACTTTTACGAGAACCCTAGGATGTTGGGAAGTTCCATTCCCCAGGATTTCGCGCCATTCCGGAGCCGTTAGCTATTTTTTTGGCCGAACGGCCCTTTCAGCGCTCACCCTTTAATTAGACAATTGTTTCACGGATTTATAAAAAATAGATAGAGCGTGATTTGGCCAAAGTGCAAAACAGAGACCCTAGTTATTCTGAAAGGATCTGTATCAGGTAAAAATTTCAGATTTTTCCAAAGACTGTAAAGGGGCTAACTGATACGGGGAATCGTGTACCTTCGAGTCTAATTTAAAATACCAAGCTAGCGCGATTTCGCGCGAAACTTTTACGAGAATCCTAGGATGTTGGGAAGTTCCATTCCCCAGGATTTCGCGCCATTCCGGAGCCGTTAGCTATTTGTTTGGCCGAACGGCCCTTTCAGCGCTCGCCCTTTAATTAGACAGTTTTTTCACGGATTTATAAAACATAGCTAGATCGTGATTTGGCCAAAGTACAAAACAGAGAACCTAGTTATTCTGAAAGGATCTGTATCAGGTAAAAATTTCAGATTTTTCCAAAGACTGTAAAGGGGCTAACTGATACGGGGAACCGTGTACCTTCGCAGTCTAATTTAAAATACCAAGCTAGCGCGATTTCGCGCGAAACTTTTACGAGAACCCTAGGATGTTGGGAAGTTCCATTCCCCAGGATTTCGTGCCATTCCGGAGCCGTTAGCTATTTGTTTGGCCGAACGGCCCTTTCAGCGCTCGCCCTTTAATTAGACAGTTTTTTCACGGATTTATAAAACATAGCTAAATCGTGATTTGGTCAAAGTGCAAAACCGAGACCCTAGTTATTCTGAAAGGATCTGTATCAGGTAAAAATTTCAGATTTTTCCAAAGACTGTAAAGGGGCTAACTGATACGGGGAACCGTGTACCTTCGCAGTCTAATTTAAAATACCAAGCTAGCGCGATTTTGCGCGAAACTTTTACGAGAACCCTAGGATGTTGGGAAGTTCCATTCCCCAGAATTTCGTGCCATTCCGGAGCCGTTAGCAATTATTTGGCCCAACGGCCCTTTCAGCGCTCGCCCTTTAATTAGACAGTTTTTTCACGGACCTCTAAAACATAGCTAGATCGTGATTTGGCCAAAGTGCAAAACAGAGAACCTAGTTATTCTGAAAGGATCTCTATCAGGTAAAAATTTCAGATTTTTCCAAAGACTGTAAAGGAACCGTGTACCTTCGCAGTCTAATTTAAAATACCAAGCTAGCGCGATTTCGCGCGAAACTTTTACGAGAACCCTAGGATGTTGGGAAGTTCCATTCCCTAGGATTTCGCGCCATTCCGGAGCCGTTAGCTATTTGTTTGGCCGAACGGCCCTTTCAGCGCATGCTTTTTAATTAGACAGTTTTTTCACGGATTTATAAAACATAGCTAAATCGTGATTTGGCCAAAGTGCAAAACAGAGACCCTAGTTATTCTGAAAGGATCTCTATCAGGTAAAAATTTCAGATTTTTCCAAAGACTGTAAAGGGGCTAACTGATACGGGGAACCGTGTACCTTCGCAGTCTAATTTAAAATACCAAGCTAGCGCGATTTTGCGCGAAACTTTTACGAGAACCCTAGGATGTTGGGAAGTTCCATTCCCCAGGATTTCGTGCCATTCCGAGGCCGTTAGCTATTTGTTTGGCCGAACGGCCCTTTCAGCGCTCGATCCGGACACCGGTTCGCGATTTTTGCGCGACAAATCCGTAAAGTACTTTTTAGGCCAATGATGAACTCACGAAGCGTAAAGTAGCATTTCGAGGCACATTTGAGATTTTTCCTGATGCCAGGGGCATTTTGGTAATTTGCCACCCCACGAGGGGTGTTTCGGTAATTTCCCGCGCCAAGTTTTTAATTAGACAGTTTTAGTCCAGGAATGTAATCACAGAACCTGAAATATTGTTTTGAAACTGATTCGGGGGCGTTGGGGTGATAGTGAACCCCCGGGGGCATTTCGGTAATTTGCCGCTCATCGGGGACTATTTTGCTAGGAATGATTCAGCTTAAAGGGCTACACCTTAAAATAACTTTTAGTTCAGCAAAGGGTGTCAGACACCCGAAAACTTTTATTGTTCCGGGTGAATTCAGGAACTTGTGACGCACCGGCGATGACTGCCAGGGGGTATTTTGCACAAGTAGCGGGTGTTTTGGTAACTTTCCCCCTTTAACATTTTTCCTGATATATTTGGTATATTGCTATATAACCACGTTGGCGCTAAATTCAGTGAGAACTAGCGTAATTAAGCGTTCGGAGTGGTGGGAAGTGAGGATTTGTTTTAATACATTGAAATAATGACTATTACTAATATGTAGGCAAGATAGGTTAAAGATCCAGGAATGTAGTTTTGGAATGTAAATATTATGGACGCTAAGTTGGTTTACGATTATATTTTGTTCTTAGAGATATGGATTTCAACCCCGGACCTCATGATACATCAATCCTATACGATGACGATGACCACGTCGCGAGGCACGTATTTGACGGTGTCGATAGGGGTGTTTTGGAAACAATTCAAACCACAAGAGGAATTGAAGAGTGGGTACTAAACGAGGAACAAAAAGCCCTTATACACGGTCAAAATTTAAGCCTGTTCACCGATTGCGGGAAATGGTATCGCCACGACGATTGCCTTATATCCGCTCTAGTTGAACGATGGAGGAGCGAGACGAACTCATTTCATTTCCGGTTTGGTGAAATGACTGTTACGTTAGAGGACGTCGGATATATACTTGGAATCCCATGTCACGGCAGACCCGTTACTCTGAGCGTGCCGTCTGCATCCGTAGCGAATATGGCTAGGCATTATTTTCCGGGAATTCCAAGGGCAGCTCTTACAACAAACGGCGTCAAGCTTAAATGGCTGAGAGAGCAGTATGGCGTGCTACCGGATGAATACACTCGTCATGATTTCGTGACGTATACGAGGGCATACCTTCTGTATATTATTGGAGCCATATTACTTCCGACGCATTCGAAAAACACGGTGCATCCGAAGTATATGGTGTTATTGGAGGATCTTGACGAGGTATACTCGTATTCGTGGGGTTCAGCTGTCCTTGCGCACCTATATCGAGCACTGCATAAGGCTACGAGAAACGGTGCCAAGTCCATTGCCGCCTGCCTGACTCTATTACAGGTATGAGCATTTATTTTCTTATCCGGATCCTTAGTCAATATATTCGGGATTCATTACTAATTCCATATAATGTTTGCGTTCACAGGTTTGGTCTTACGAGAGGCTACCCACGGGTCGTCCACAACCGTTGGTAGATTCCGATGAGACGTGGCCTAGGGTGTGGGCCTGGGGGCCTCCGACCAACTGGAGGAGGAGACGGGTAGACCCTCACAACCATCTACAGTTCTATCGGGGGGAACTAGAGATGCTGGATGCATACCAGGTGGCGTGGCAGCCATATGACAAGGTGATGCATCTGTTGGATGAGTTGTGTTGGCAACTTCCGGTGTCGTACGTGCTTGCAGGTTTGGTTCGGGTGCCGCTCATTCACTTCGAAGAATGTGAGTTTCAGATGCCCGATCGAGCTATGAAGCAAGCTGGCTGTCCACAAGGGATTCCGAAACCCGCTGTAGACATGCGGCCATACAGGGGTGGTCGAGGGCCGAACTTCGAGGTGGCTAATGCCTTGACTGTGTTGGGTGACGAGGTGCAACAATGGAATACCTGGCAGGAAACGTATGACAGCCTTGTATCGCTGAAGCACGACGGCATCAGTACTGAGGACTACTTACAGTGGTTTCTCAGGGTGACGCGCACGAGGGTGAATCGCCCTTCCCAAGTGAGGACCAAATCGTATGCGCCACGTGAGGTCTATGACCAGTTCTGGGCATTGGCCATTGTAAGTCATGCTAGTGTTGTTTGATAATTTATTTGCGCACGCGTATCGACCATCGAATGAAATGATTAGCCATTTCTATGCATGTTTTTTAGGTTGACCAGGCCACTGACGTGTTCAAGCAGCTGGAGTCGTTTGACTGGTTTGTCGCGCAGGCTCCTGACAATATCAAGAGGTCCATTGAGAGGTACAAGACTGATGTTCAAAACTTTAGTCTTGCGTACCGGGGTTACCAAGGGGAGCCGTCTAGTCGCCCTCCTCCTGACGCTTACGACTATCAGCCCCAGAGTCAGGTGTGGGAGCCGTCTAGTCGCCCTCCTCCTGACGCGTACGACTACCGAACTTCGAGTCAGGTATGGGAGCCGTCTAGTTGCCCTCCTCCTGATGCGTACGACTACGGAACTTCGAGTCAGGTGTGGGAGCCGTATAGTCGCCCTCCTCCTGACGCATACGACTCTCAGTGCCAGAGTCAGGTTCCCCAAGTAGGAATCCATGCCTCGCGCCCAAGATTTCGGTCGAACAAAGGACAAGCGACGAAGCCATTGAGGCCGGAGAAGATGGGTTGGATCGACCGGCACTACTTCGGGCATGAGCCTGTCAATTCAACAGACTTCCCTCTTGGGACACTCCTAGGTCATTCGGATATCAGAATGTTGGCGCCGGAGACAGATCTTTCAAATTTTGTCATCAACGCTTACATAGATCTGCTCCGGATTAGAGAGCATCAATTTAACCGTTCTGAATACTGTAAGCTTAACATGTATCCCACTCATTTTGTGGAATTAGCGATCCGGGAATTCCATCATTGGAGGCAAGGGGGCAACATGAGTAATTGGAAACCAGGTCGAAACGTGTTATGCATGATGAACGCAGAGTATCAATGTCCCGCTGCTGATGCGAACCTTATCATGATACCTTGTCTTCATGGGCACCACTGGTTCCTATTAGTTCTCCATCCAGCGTTCAGAACGGTTCACATATACGATAGCCTAAGGGAGGACGAGCCTGGACAGCTGCTGGCACAGATGTACAACGACTACATCACTTTAGTGGTTAGTTTTTATTTTTTGACCTTGGCTCATAGTATATTGTTGTTGTTTCATAGGCTTGATTCTCGATTTTATTGTTGGATGCAGACTACTGTCCTCTCGCTAGCGTGCGGACGGCCACGGGGGGAGCCTTGGACGGTCGTGATGATAAAGGACCGACCAAAGCAATATAACGGTAACGATTGCGGGATTTACGTCCTCAAGTACATGGACTACATTGCTCGCTCGGAAGTGCTCAAACACTCCTCGTGGACTAGGAAGGATGCCTTGACGTTTAGGTATAGGATAGCCTGGGAACTGAAAAAGAATGAAGCCAGACGACTTCATTACCATTATCCTGACGTGCGTGGCTAGCTGCTGTGATGTTACAAAAAACTGTACCAAAAAGAAATGTACATAATTTTTCGCATGCTATGAATTTGGCGCTAAAATGTGCGCGAATATACAGTTCATATGACGCATTCAAAAAAATAACGTGTCTCGTTGTTCGCCGAAATACATAAGAATGGGCTAACTAGCGCGCCTCATGTGCAATGAGCGGAAAAAAAGTGACAAAAAAGTTACAAGATTTTTCGAACGTTATGAATTGGCCCCTAAAGTGTGCCCGAATAGGCCCTTCATAGGAAAACCGAAAAAATAACGTGTCTCGTTTTTCGCCGAAATACATAAGAATGGGCTAACTAGCGCGCCTCATGTGCAATGAGCGGAAAAAAAGTGACAAAAAAATTTACAAGATTTTTCGAACGTTATGAATTGGCCCCTAAAGTGTGCCCGAATAGGCCCTTCATAGGAAAACCGAAAAAATAACGTGTCTCGTTTTTCGCCGAAATACATAAGAATGGGCTAACTAGCGCGCCTCATGTGCAATGAGCGGAAAAAAAGTGACAAAAAAATTTACAAGATTTTTTGAACGTTATGAATTGGCGCCTAAAGTGTGCCCGAATAGGCCCTTCATAGGAAAACCGAAAAAATAACGTGTC
Organism: Escallonia rubra; assembly: GCA_033065855.1. NCBI lineage: Eukaryota > Viridiplantae > Streptophyta > Magnoliopsida > Escalloniales > Escalloniaceae > Escallonia > Escallonia rubra. Next base: position 5,400 of record JAVXUO010001990.1, on the reverse strand, counting down.
TCGTTTTTCGCCGAAATACATAAGAATGGGCTAACTAGCGCGCCTCATGTGCAATGAGCGAAAAAAAGGTGACAAAAAAATTTAAAGATTTTTCGAAAGTTATGAAGTGGCCACTAAAGCGTGACTAAAGTGCAATGAACAAAACAAATTACAAGATTTTTCAGGAAGCTATGAATTGGGCGCTAAAGCGTGCGCGAATATGCCATTCAAAAAATTTCAATAATCCACAAACCAAATCACAAATTAAAGATTCAACAAATCAAATCACAAATTTAAACATTATAAAAGTTATTCGTTATACAACTGAAACATTAACCCTAACACTCTTCCTCCTCATCGTCCTCCTCGACCATACTGCCAGGTTCGATACCTAACACTTTATAATGGTTTCTCTTGTCATGATCAGTCATCTTATTACACAACGCACACTTTCGCAATTTTTTTTGACCCGTTGCTTTTTCAATCGGATTCTTCATGCGGATTTCTCGTTTTCGCCCTTTTGTTTGAGAAATAATTGGATCAAAAATGTCGTCCTCCTCACCTTGCATGCTAGTGCCGTCAATGACTGGCTGTTTGGCTCGATTGAATCTACCGGCTGGAGTCGGTCGAGGGTCCCGGCTTTCTGGTAATGCCATCCTAAACTGTGCATGCTTAGCATGATCCCGTGCGGCTGCTTCAACTTGATAAGTGTACCCATCAAATGTTGACGCTGCATCCATTGATAAACCGTGCATGATGTTACAAAGATGATTATATCGCAGCGCCTCAGATTGCCTGAAATCAACTGAAACACTGGGCACGTAAGGAATGTGACCGTGGACTCTATTGGCTTCCTTCGTCCACCGTTCCAAGATATACTGTGGAGGGATTTGAGTTGCATTCTTGGCGCTCAAAACCCTCAACGCATGTCGACAAAGTATACCTTTATGCTCAAAGAGTTGACAGTTGCAATTTACCAACCCGGTGTCCATACATTTAGCTACGGTAAAATGTCTTCTGTTCCTCGGAGCCGACGAAGAGCACGGATTGGCATAATTCGTCACATTTGTCAAAGCATAAACCTTGAGATCTCTGGTGGAAAACTCGTGCAACTTTGTCATGCCATATTGATTCGACTTTAATAGTTCCTCTTGAAACTGTCGAAACATTTCCTTCGTATAGACTTGAGCCGCATGAGCCTCCAAAGGTGAACGAAGTAGTATGGCTCTTTCTCTGTAAACTGTAGCCGCGTCGGCTTCTCTCTCACGGTACAATTGCCTCTCAAGGGCTTTCTGCATCTCTAGTACAAACTCCGCTATACTTGAAGACTGGCCTACGTACCCATCAAAGAATGAATTCATAGCTTCGCTTCTCGATGTCGTAGTCATTCCGGCTGCAAAAAACTTCTTGGTGTAGGCACCGACCCACTGTGTCTTGAGCTCATACAACGATTGTAACCATCCATGATTGTGCAAACCGTAGTCATCCATTAATGTGGCCCACCTCTCCTCGAACACGTCTACCGTCAACGATTTCTTCACACATGTATTAAAGTCAGTCCTGAATGACGGATGGTTTGCATATACATTGTGAAGCCGTTCGGGATATTTGTTGCTTATGTGCCATGTGCACAGGCCATGGTGAGTATCTGGAAGGACCTTAGCGATTGCATTTTTCATTGCCAGATCTTGGTCGGTGATGATGGTCTTTGGAGGAATATGGTACATTGCTTTAAGCCACGTTTCAAATAACCACGTAAATGACTCCTCCGTCTCATCCCTAAGCAGGGCAAAGCCAAATGAGATTGACTGATAGTGGTGGTTCACCCCGGTGAACGGAGCAAAAGGCATAGAGTACTTATTGGTGCGGTATGTGGTGTCAAACGTCACAACATCCCCAAAATTTTGGTAAGCAGCTCTAGAACGGGGGTCCGCCCAAAATATAGTACTAATGCGGTCCTCATCATCCACTTGGAGACTGTAGAAAAATCCAGAATTCTCACTCTGAAGGCACCTGAAGATATCAAGTGTAGCTTGAGAATCGATCTGACCGAAAGACTCTCTCCTCTGAGCACGGAGTTCATTTCGAAGGTCAACTTCGTTGAAAGTCAACTTGTCAATCCCCCCAGCCTGGCTTGAGAAAACCCCCATCATCTTAGAAGGTGGAATTTTAGCGTCGGCCATTGTTGAAATCAGTTGTCTGTGTGCCGCGCTTATTTCTCGGTGTTGATGAATTTGACCAATCATACTAGGGGTGCAAAACTGATGATTATGGCTCAACTCCACACCCGTCACAACCCAATGGTTTTCATTTTTCCGGTGTACTGCATACACATGGGCTTTGCAGCCGGTACCCGGAAATGTGTCCCGTTTTCTTTGTCTTGTTGTCCCTTCGTCACTGATCTGAACGACCGGGGGTACATGCGGTGCTCCTCTATGACACTCAAATAACCTTGCACCAATTTGATCGGTATTCACCCGTTTTCTAGTCGTCTTAGTTCTAATACCGAAACCCATCGTTTTCGAATATGCTCTGTAGTATGCTTCGACTTCGTCCAGTGTTTGAAAAACTTGACCCAAGTAAGGTGGATCAGAACCTTCACAAAAAATATTTCTTCCAGTTGCATCCATATTTATACTGAAATCTAAAAAATAAAAACCAATACGATTATCAACAAGTCATAGAATTAAATAAAAGAAGAATAAAAATTATTTAAACGTAATTGCTGGAAAAATTCGTATAATGTAAAATTATCAAAATAGCCCCCGACGAGCGGCAAATTAGCAAAATGCCCCCGGGGAGTTCATTATCACCCTAACGTCCCAAATCAGCTTGAAAACAACCTTTCAGGTGCTTTGCTTACATTTCTGGACTAAGAAGTCCTTTAAAAAACTTAACGCTGCAAAATTACGAAAATACCCCCCTCGGGGCTGCGAATTACCAAAAAATGCCCCCTGGCATCAAAAAATCGTTCGGAGTGCTTTGAAACGGATTTTAAGCTTCCTGAATTCATCCGGGACAAAATAAGTTTTCGGGTGTCTGACACCCTTTGCTGAACTAAAAGTTATTTTAAGGTATGGCCCTTTAAGCTGGATCCTTCCTAACAAAATAGCCCCCGATGAGCGGCAAATTACCGAAATGCCCCCGGGGGTTCACTATCAGGTATAATATTTACATTCCAAAACTACATTCCTGGATCTTTAACCTAGCTTACCAACACATTAGCAATAGTCATTATTTCAATGTATTAAAACAAATCCTCACTTCCCACCACTCCGAACGCTTAATTACGCTAGTTCTCACTGAATTTAGCGCCAACGTGGTTATATAGCAATATACCCCCCGATGGCCCCTACACCCCCAAGACCTCAAAACCGCTTTGAAGTCAAGTTTTTAAATGTATTACGTCAATTATATACCCAATATATCAGGAAAAATTTTAAAGGGGGAAAGTTACCAAAACACCCGCTACTTGTGCAAAATACCCCCTGGCAGTCATCGCCGGTGCGTCACAAGTTCCTGAATTCACCCGGAACAATAAAAGTTTTCGGGTGTCTGACACCCTTTGCTGAACTAAAAGTTATTTTAAGGTATGGCCCTTTAAGCTGGATCCTTCCTAGCAAAATAGTCCCCGATGAGCGGCAAATTACCGAAATGCCCCCGGGGGTTCACTATCACCCCAACGCCCCCGAACCAGCTTCAAAACAACATTTCAGGTTCTGTGATTACATTCCTGGACTAAAACTGTGTAATTAAAAACTTGGCGCGGGAAAATTACCGAAACACCCCTCGCGGGGTGGCAAATTACCAAATGCCCCTGGCATCAGGAAAAATCTCAAAGGTGCCTCGAAATGCTACTTTACGCTTCGTGAGTTCATCATTGGCCTAAAAAGTACTTTACGGATTTTTCGCGCAAAAATCGCGAACCGGTGTCCGGATCGAGCGCTGAAAGGGCCGTTCGGGCAAAAAAATAGCTAACGGCTCCGGAATGGCGCGAAATCCTGGGGAATGGAACTTCCCAACATCCTAGGGTTCTCGTAAAAGTTTCGCGCGAAATCGCGCTAGCTTGGTATTTTAAATTAGACTGCGAAGGTACACGGTTCCCCGTATCAGTTAGCCCCTTTACAGTCTTTGGAAAAATCTGAAATTTTTACCTGATACAGATCCTTTCAGAATAACTAGGGTCTCTGTTTTGCACTTTGGCCAAATCACGCTCTAGCTATTTTTTATAAATCCGTGAAAAAGCTGTCTAATTAAAGGGCGAGCGCTGAAAGGGCCGTTCGGGCAAAAAAATAGCTAACGGCTCCGGAATGGCGCGAAATCCTGGGGAATGGAACTTCCCAACATCCTAGGGTTCTCGTAAAAGTTTCGCGCGAAATCGCGCTAGCTTGGTATTTTAAATTAGACTGCGAAGGTACACGGTTCCCCGTAGCAGTTAGCCCCTTTACAGTCTTTGGAAAAATCTGAAATTTTTACCTGATACAGATCCTTTCAGAATAACTAGGGTCTCTGTTTTGCACTTTGGCCAAATCACGCTCTAGCTATTTTTTATAAATCCGTGAAAAAGCTGTCTAATTAAAGGGCGAGCGCTGAAAGGGCCGTTCGGCCAAAAAAATAGCTAACGGCTCCGGAATGGCGCGAAATCCTGGGGAATGGAACTTCCCAACATCCTAGGGTTCTCGTAAAAGTTTCGCGCGAAATCGCGCTAGCTTGGTATTTTAAATTAGACTGCGAAGGTACACGGTTCCCCGTATCAGTTAGCCCCTCTACAGTGCTTGGAAAAATCTGAAATTTTTACCTGATACAGATCCTTTCAGAATAACTAGGGTCTCTGTTTTGTACTTTGGCCAAATCACGCTCTAGCTATTTTTTATAAATCCGTGAAAAAGCTGTCTAATTAAAGGGCGAGCGCTGAAAGGGCCGTTCGGGCAAAAAAATAGCTAACGCGTCCGGAATGGCGCGAAATCCTGGGGAATGGAACTTCCCAACATCCTAGGGTTCTCGTAAAAGTTTCGCGCGAAATCGCGCTAGCTTGGTATTTTAAATTAGACTGCGAAGGTACACAGTTCCCCGTATCAGTTAGCCCCTACAGTCCTTGGAAAAATCTGAAATTTTTACCTGATACAGATCCTTTCAGAATAACTAGGGTCTCTTTTTTGTACTTTGGCAAAATCTCGCTCTAGCTATTTTTTATAAATCCGTGAAAAACTGTCTATAAATGTAATGTAATACGCTATTTTGAATCGCTATAAATGTAATACGCTAAGTGTAATACGCTGATTTGTATAAACCTAACATTGAATTATAAGGAAATTCAAAATACTTACTTGTTGTGACTTGATGTATTTGAAGAAAAATCTACCGATCTTCTAGCGATTATCCACCGATCTTCTTCTAGCGCTAAAAATTTTTGGTTTGTGG
>JAVXUO010000759.1:0-52421 GCA_033065855.1 Escallonia rubra | reverse complement strand
ATATATATATATATATATATATATATATATATATATATATATAGGGGCCCGATCCACACCCACCGGTGGAGAAAAAAAATTCTCCACCCAACCGCTTGTAAGACAAGCGGTTGGGTACTGTGTCATTTTCTCGTGGGCCCCACCACAAAAAGCCCAACCGCATGTAAGAGAAGCGGTTGGGCATGATTATTTTTTTGGCATGGGCCCACCATAAAAAACCACTCCACCTAACCGCTTCTCTTATACGCTTGCCCAACCGCTTCTCTTAGAAGTGGTTGGTAACCCCTTTTTTTTTAACAATTTTTTAAACAACCAACCGCATCTAAAACAAGCGGTTGGTGGCTTTAATTTTGGGTGGCTCCCACACAAAACTTTTCAAATTTTTTGATTGGCTGAAAAAAAAAAAAAAAACTTCGAGCCAAGGCTGCCACGTGGCATCATCCGCGCCTGCCACGTGGCCCAACCGCGTGAAGGGACGCCGGTTGTTGCCACGTGGCCTCCACGCGCCTGCCACGTGGCCTAACCGCCTGCGCCGGTGGTGCGCGTGGCCACGCGCCTGCCACGTGGCCACCACGCGCCTGCCACGTGGCCACGCGCGGAAAGGAGGGCCTGATGCGGAGCCGGCGGTGCCACGTGGCCTCTTCAGCGTCTGCCACGTGGCCCAACCGCGTGAAAGGACGCCGGTTGTTGCCGCGTGGCCTCCACGCGCCTGCCACGTGGCCACCACGCGCCTGCCACGTGGCCAAACGCGGGAAATTGTGCCTGTTGGTACGGTGGCGGTGCCACGTGGCCTCCCCCGCTCCTGCCACGTGGCCCAACCGCGTGAAGGGTCCCCGCGGGTTGCCCTCTCCTTCTGCCACGTGGCGCCCCTCCCCCCACGCGCCTGATGGCTCCCCGTGACTGTCCTTCCTCCCCGTGACTGTCCTTTTTGCAGAGACACGTTTTTTTTTTGCCACCACTCACGGGTTTTTTCTGCAGACACACCCTACTTTTTCTTCTCTCTTCCTTTTTCTTCTCTATTTATAATCCCCCCACCCATTCTTCTCCACATTTCTGCTCTGCTCCGAATTTTTTTCTCCACAAACCAAAAAATTTTAGCGCTAGAAGAAGATCGGTGAATAATCGCTAGAAGATCGGTAGATTTTTCTTCAAATCCATCAAGTCACAACAAGTAAGTATTTTGAATTTCCTTATACATCAAGTCAGCGTATTACACTTAGCGTATTACATTTATAGCGATTCAAAATAGCGTATTACATTACATTTATAGACAGCTTTTTCACGGATTTATAAAAAATAGCTAGAGCGAGATTTTGCCAAAGTGCAAAAAAGAGACCCTAGTTATTCTGAAAGCATCTGTATCAGGTAAAAATTTCAGATTTTTCCAAGCGCTGTAGAGGGGCTAACTGATACGGGGAACCGTGTACCTTCGCAGTCTAATTTAAAATACCAAGCTAGCGCGATTTCGCGCGAAACTTTTACGAGTACCCTAGGATGTTGGGAAGTTCCATTCCCCAGGATTTCGCGCCATTCCGGAGCCGTTTGCTATTTTTTTGCCCGAACGGCCCTTTCAGCGCCCGCCCTTTAATTAGACAGCTTTTTCACGGATTTATAAAAAATAGCTAGAGCGTGATTTGGCCAAAGTGCAAAAAAGAGACCCTAGTTATTCTGAAAGCATCTGTATCAGGTAAAAATTTCAGATTTTTCCAAGACTGTAGAGGGGCTAACTGATACGGGGAACCGTGTACCTTCGCAGTCTAATTTAAAATACCAAGCTAGCGCGATTTCGCGCGAAACTTTTACGAGAACCCTAGGATGTTGGGAAGTTCCATTCCCCAGGATTTCGCGCCATTCCGGAGCCGTTTGCTATTTTTTTGCCCGAACGGCCCTTTCAGCGCTCGCCCTTTAATTAGACAGCTTTTTCACGGATTTATAAAAAATAGCTAGAGCGTGATTTGGCCAAAGTGCAAAACATGGACCCTAGTTACTCTGACAGCATCTGTACGAGGTAAGAATTTCAGGTGTATCCGAGACAGGTAGAGGGGCTAACTGATACGGGGAACCGTGTACCTTCGCAGTCTAATTTAAAATACCAAGCTAGCGCGATTTCGCGCGAAACTTTTACGAGAACCCTAGGATGTTGGGAAGTTCCATTCCCCAGGATTTCGCGCCATTCCGGAGCCGTTTGCTATTTTTTTGCCCGAACGGCCCTTTCAGCGCTCGCCCTTTAATTAGACAGCTTTTTCACGGATTTATAAAAAATAGCTAGAGCGTGATTTGGCCAAAGTGCAAAACAGAGACCCTAGTTATTCTGAAAGGATCTGTATCAGGTAAAAATTTCAGATTTTTCCAAGCACTGTAGAGGGGCTAACTGATACGGGGAACCGTGTACCTTCGCAGTCTAATTTAAAATACCAAGCTAGCGCGATTTCGCGCGAAACTTTTACGAGAACCCTAGGATGTTGGGAAGTTCCATTCCCCAGGATTTCGCGCCATTCCGGAGCCGTTTGCTATTTTTTTGCCCGAACGGCCCTTTCAGCGCTCGCCCCGGACACCGGTTCGCGATTTTTGCGCGAAAAATCCGTAAAGTACTTTTTAGGCCAATGATGAACTCACGAAGCGTAAAGTAGCATTTCGAGGCACCTTTGAGATTTTTCCTGATGCCAGGGGCATTTCGGTAATTTGCCACCCCGCGAGGGGTGTTTCGGTAATTTTCCCGCGCCAAGTTTTTAATTACACAGTTTTAGTCCAGGAATGTAATCACAGAACCTGAAATGTTGTTTTGAAGCTGGTTCGGGGGCGTTGGGGTGATAGTGAACCCCCGGGGGCATTTCGGTAATTTGCCGCTCATCGGTGACTATTTTGCTAGGAAGGATCCAGCCTCATGATACATGCCTTAAAATAACTTTTAGTTCGGCAAAGGGTGTCAGACACCCGAAAACTTTTATTGCCCCGGGTGAATTCAGGAACTTGTGACGCACCGGCGATGACTGCCAGGGGGTATTTTGCACAAGTAGCGGGTGTTTTGGTAACTTTCCCCCTTTAAAATTTTTCCTGATATATTGGGTATATAATTGACGTAATACATTTAAAAACTTGACTTCAAAGCGGTTTTGAGGTCTTGGGGGTGTAGGGGCCGTCGGGGGGTATATTGCTATATAACCACGTTGGCGCTACATTCAGTGAGAACTGGCGTAATTAACCGTTCGGAGTGGTGGGAAGTGAGGATTTGTTTTAATACATTTAAATAATGACTATTGCTAATGTGTTGGTAAGCTAGGTTAAACATCCAGATATGTTGGTTTGGAATGTAAATATTATAACCTGATATGTTGGTTTACGATTATATTTTGTTCTTATAGATATGGATTTCAACCCCGGACCTCATGATACATCAATCCTATACGATGACGATGACCACGTCGCGAGGCACGTATTTGACGGTGTCGATAGGGGTGTTTTGGAAACAATTCAAACCACAAGAGGAATTGAAGAGTGGGTACTAAACGAGGAACAAAAAGCCCTTATACACGGTCAAAATTTAAGCCTGTTCACCGATTGCGGGAAATGGTATCGCCACGACGATTGCCTTATATCCGCTCTAGTTGAACGATGGAGGAGCGAGACGAACTCATTTCATTTCCGGTTTGGTGAAATGACTGTTACGTTAGAGGACGTCGGATATATACTTGGAATCCCATGTCACGGCAGACCCGTTACTCTGAGCGTGCCGTCTGCATCCGTAGCGAATATGGCTAGGCATTATTTTCCGGGAATTCCAAGGGCAGCTCTTACAACAAACGGCGTCAAGCTTAAATGGCTGAGAGAGCAGTATGGCGTGCTACCGGATGAATACACTCGTCAGGATTTCGTGACGTATACGAGGGCATACCTTCTGTATATTATTGGAGCCATATTACTTCCGACGCATTCGAAAAACACGGTGCATCCGAGGTATATGGTGTTATTGGAGGATCTTGACGAGGTATACTCGTACTCGTGGGGTTCAGCTGTCCTTGCGCACCTATATCGAGCACTGCATAAGGCTACGAGATTCGGTGCCAAGTCCATTGCCGCCTGCCTGACTCTATTACAGGTATGAGCATTTATTTTCTTATCCGGATCCTTAGTCAATATATTCGGGATTCATTACTAATTCCATATAATGTTTGCGTTCACAGGTTTGGTCTTACGAGAGGCTACCCACGGGTCGTCCACAACCGTTGGTAGATTCCGATGAGACGTGGCCTAGGGTGTGGGCCTGGGGGCCTCCGACCAACCGGAGGAGGAGACGGGTAGACCCTCACAACCATCTACAGTTCTATCGGGGGGAACTAGAGATGCTGGATGCATACCAGGTGGCGTGGCAGCCATATGACAAGGTGATGCATCTGTTGGATGAGTTGTGGTGGCAACTTCCGGTGTCGTACGTGCTTGCAGGTTTGGTTCGGGTGCCGCTGATTCACTTCGAAGAATGTGAGTTTCAGATGCCCGATCGAGTTATGAAGCAAGCTGGCTGTCCACAAGGGATTCCGAAACCCGCTGTAGACATGCGGCCATACAGGGGTGGTCGAGGGCCGAACTTCGAGGTGGCTAATGCCTTGACTGTGTTGGGTGACGAGGTGCAACAATGGAATACCTGGCAGGAAACGTATGACAGCCTTGTATCGATGAAGCACGACGGCACCAGTACTGAGGACTACTTACAGTGGTTTCTCAGGGTGACGCGCACGCGGGTGACTCGCCCTGCCCCAGTGAGGACCAAATCGTATGCGCCCCGTGAGGTCTATGACCAGTTCTGGGCATTGGCCATTGTAAGTCATGCTAGTGTTGTTTGATAATTTATTTGCACACGCGTATCGACCATCAAATGAAATGATTTGCCATATTTTCTATGCATGTTTGTTAGGTTGACCAGGCCACTGACGTTTTCAAGCAGCTGGAGTCGTTTGACTGGTTTGTCGCGCAGGCTCCTGACAATATTAAGAGGTCCATTGAGAGGTACAAGACTGATGTTCAAAACTTTAGTCTTGCGTACCGGGGTTACCAAGGGGAGCCGTCTAGTCGCCCTCCTCCTGACGCGTACGACTATCAGCCCCAGAGTCAGGTGTGGGAGCCGTCTAGTCGCCTCCTGACGCGTACGACTACCGAACTTCCAGTCAGGTGTGGGAGCCGTCTAGTCGCCCTCCTCCTGACGCGTACGACTATCAGCCCCAGAGTCAGGTGTGGGAGCCGTCTAGTCGCCCTCCTCCTGACGCGTACGACTACGGAACTTCCAGTCAGGTGTGGGAGCCGTATAGTCGCCCTCCTCCTGACGCATACGACTCTCTGTGCCAGAGTCAGGTTCCCCAAGTAGGAATCCATGCCTCGCGCCCAAGTTTCCGGTCGAACAAAGGACAAGCGACGAAGCCATTGAGGCCGGAGAAGATGGCTTGGATCGACCGGCACTACTTCGGGCATGAGCCTGTCAGTGCAACAGACTTCCCTCTTGGGACAGGACTAGGTCATTCGGATATCAGAATGTTGGCGCCGGAGACAGATCTTTCAAATTTTGTCATCAACGCTTATATAGATCTGCTCCGGATTAGAGAGCATAAATTTAACCGTTCTGAATACTGTAAGCTTAACATGTATCCCACTCATTTTGTGGAATTAGCGATCCGGGAATTCCATCAATGGAAGCAAGGGGGCAACAGGAGTAATTGGAAACCAGGTCGAAACATGTTATCCATGATGAACGCAGAGTATCAATGTCCCGCTGCTGATGCGAACCTTATCATGATACCTTGTCTTCATGGGCACCACTGGTTCCTATTAGTTCTCCATCCAGCGTTCAGAACGGTTCACATATACGATAGCCTAAGGGAGGACGAGCCCGGACAGCTGCTGGCACAGATGTACGACGACTACATCACTTTAGTGGTTAGTTTTTATTTTTTGACCTTGGCTCATAGTATATTGTTGTTGTTTCATAGGCTTGATTCGCGATTTTATTGTTGGATGCAGACTACTGTCCTCTCGATAGCGTGCGGACGGCCACTGGGCAGCCTTGGACGGTCGTGATGATAAAGGACCGACCAAAGCAATATAACGGTAACGATTGCGGGATTTACGTCCTCAAGTACATGGACTACATTGCTCGATCGGAAGTGCTCAAACACTCCTCGTGGACCCGGAAGGATGCCTTGACGTTTAGGTATAGGATAGCCTGGGAACTGAAAAAGAATGAAGCCAGACGACTTCATTACCATTATCCTGACGTGTGTGGCTAGCTGCTGTGATGTTACGACAAACTGTACCAAAAAGAAATGTACATAAATTTTCGCATGCTATGAATTTGGCGCTAAAATGTGCGCGAATATACATTTCATATGACGCATTCGAAAAAATAACGTGTCTCGTTGTTCGCCGAAATACATAAGAATGGGCTAACTAGCGCGCCTCATGTGCAATGAGCGGAAAAAAAGTGAGAAAAAAATTTACAAGATTTTTCGAGCGTTATGAATTGGCCCCTAAAGTGTGCCCGAATAGGCCCTTCATAGGAAAACCGAAAAAATAACGTGTCTCGTTGTTCGCCGAAATACATAAGAATGGGCTAACTAGCGCGCCTCATGTGCAATGAGCGGAAAAAAAGTGAGAAAAAAATTTACAAGATTTTTCGAGCGTTATGAATTGGCCCCTAAAGTGTGCCCGAATAGGCCCTTCATAGGAAAACCGAAAAAATAACGTGTCTCGTTTTTCGCCGAAATACATAAGAATGGGCTAATTAGCGCGCCTCATGTGCAATGAGCGGAAAAAAAGTGAGAAAAAAATTTACAAGATTTTTCGAGCGTTATGAATTGGCCCCTAAAGTGTGCCCGAATAGGCCCTTCATAGGAAAACCGAAAAAATAACGTGTCTCGTTTTTCGCCGAAATACATAAGAATGGGATAACTAGCGCGCCTCATGTGCAATGAGCGGAAAAATCGCGACAAAAATATTTATAAGATTTTTCGAAAGTTATGAAGTGGCCACTAAAGCGTGACTAAAGTGCAATGAACAAAACAAATTAAAAGATTTTTCAGGAACCTATGAATTGGGCGCTAAAGCGTGCGCGAATATGCCATTCAAAAAATTTCAATAATCCACAAACCAAATCACAAATTAAAGATTCAACAAATCAAATCACAAATTTAAACATTAGAAAAGTTATTCGTTATACAACTGAAACATTAACCCTAACACTCTTCCTCCTCATCGTCCTCCTCGACCATACTTCCAGGTTCCATACCTAACACTTTGTAATGGTTTCTCTTGTCATGATCAGTCATCTTATTACACAACGCACACTTTCGCAATTTTTTTTGACCCGTTGCTTTTTCAATCGGATTCTTCATGCGGATTTCTCGTTTTCGCCCTTTTGTTTGAGAAATAATGGGATCAAAAATGTCGTCCTCCTCACCTTGCATGCTAGTGCCGTCAATGACTGGCTGTTTGGCTCGATTGAATCTACCGGCTGGAGTCGGTCGAGGGTCCCGGCTTTCTGGTAATGCCATCCTAAACTGTGCATGCTTAGCATGATCCCGTGCGGCTGCTTCAACTTGATAAGTGTACCCATCAAATGTTGACGCTGCATCCATCGATAAACCGTGCATGATGTTACAAAGATGATTATATCGCAGCGCCTCAGATTCCCTGAAATCAACTGAAACACTGGGCACGTAAGGAATGTGACCGTGGACTCTATTGGCTTCCTTCGTCCACCGTTCCAAGATATACTGTGGAGGGATTTGAGTTGCATTCTTGGCGCTCAAAACCCTCAACGCATGTCGACAAAGTATACCTTTATGCTCAAAGAGTTGACAGTTGCAATTTACCAACCCGGTGTCCATACATTTAGCTACGGTAAAATGTCTTCTGTTCCTCGGAGCCGACGAAGAGCACGGATTGGCATAATTCGTCACATTTGTCAAAGCATAAACCTTGAGATCTCTGGTGGAAAACTCGTGCAACTTTGTCATGCCATATTGATTCGACTTTAATAGTTCCTCTTGAAACTGTCGAAACATTTCCTTCGTATAGACTTGAGCCGCATGAGCCTCCAATGGTGAACGAAGTAGTATGGATCTTTCTTTGTAAACTGTAGCCGCGTCGGCTTCTCTCTCACGGTACAATTGCCTCTCAAGGGCTTTCTGCATCTCTAGTACAAACTCCGCTATACTTGAAGACTGGCCTACGTACCCATCGAAGAATGAATTCATAGCTTCGCTTCTCGATGTCGTAGTCATTCCGGCTGCAAAAAACTTCTTGGTGTACGCACCGACCCACTGTGTCTTGATCTCATACAACGATTTTAACCATCCATGATTGTGCAAACCGTAGTCATCCATTAACGCGGCCCACCTCTCCTCGAACACGTCTACCGTCAACGATTTCTTCACGCATGTATTAAAGTCAGTCTTGAATTCCGGATGCTTTGCATATTCATTGTGAAGCCGTTCGGGATATTTGTTGCTTATGTGCCACGTGCACAGGCCATGGTGAGTATCTGGAAGGACCTTAGCGATTGCATTTTTCATTGCCAGATCTTGGTCGGTGATGATGGTCTTTGGAGGAATATGATACATTGCTTGAAGCCACGTTTCAAATAACCACGTAAATGACTCCTCCGTCTCATCCCTAAGCAGGGCAAAGCCAAATGAGATTGACTGATAGTGGTGGTTCACCCCGGTGAACGGAGCAAAAGGCATAGAGTACTTATTGGTGCGGTATGTGGTGTCAAACGTCACAACATCCCCAAAATTTTGGTAAGCAGCTCTAGAACGGGGGTCCACCCAAAATATAGTACTAATGCGGCCCTCATCATCCACTTGGAGACTGTAGAAAAATCCAGAATTCTCACTCTGAAGGCACCTGAAGATATCAAGTGTAGCTTGAGAATCGATCTGACCGAAAGACTCTCTCCTCTGAGCACGGAGTTGATTTCGAAGGTCAACGTCGTTGAAAGTCAACTTGTCAATCCCCCCAGCCTGGCTTGAGAAAACCCCCATCATCTTAGAAGGTGATATTTTAGCGTCGGCCATTGTTGAAATCAGTTGTCTGTGTGCCGCGCTTATTTCTCGGTGTTGATGAATTTGACCAATCATACTAGGGGTGCAAAACTGATGATTATGGCTCAACTCCACAGCCGTCAAAACCCAATGGTTTTCATTTTTCCGGTGTACTGCATACACATGGGCTTTGCAGCCGGTACCCGGAAATGTGTCCCGTTTTCTTTGTCTTGTTGTCCCTTCGTCACTGATCTGAACGACGGGGGGTACATACGGTGCTCCTCTATGACACTCAAATAACCTTGCACCAATTTGATCGGTATTCACCCGTTTTCTAGTCGTCTTAGTTCTAATACCGAAACCCATCGATTTCGAATATGCTCTGTAGTATGCTTCGACTTCGTCCAGTGTTTGGAAAATTTGACCCAAGTAAGGTGGATCAGAACCTTCACAAAAAATATTCCCTCCAGTTGCATCCATATCGAGCACTGAAATCTAAAAAATAAAAACCAATACGATTATCAACAAGTCATAGAATTAAATAAAAGAAGAATAAAAATTATTTAAACGTAATTGCTTAAGCTGATTTGTATAATGTAAAATTATCAAAATAGCCCCCGACGGGGGCAAATTAGCAAAATGCCCCCGGGGAGTTCATTATCACCCTAACGTCCCAAATCAGCTTGAAAACAACCTTTTAGGTGCTTTGCTTACATTTCTGGACTAAGAAGTCCTTTAAAAAACTTAACGCTGTAAAATTACGAAAATACCCCCCTCGGGGCTGCGAATTAACGAAAAATGCCCCCTGGCATCAAAAAATCGTTCCGAGTGCTTTGAAACGGCATTTTAAGCTTCCTGAATTCATCCGGGACAAAATAAGTTTTCGGGTGTCTGACACCCTTTGCTGAACTAAAAGTTATTTTAAGGTATGGCCCTTTAAGCTGGATCCTTCCTAACAAAATAGCCCCCGATGAGCGGCAAATTACCGAAATGCCCCAGGGGGTAACGAACAAAATCTGGATGTTTAACCTAGCTTACCAACACATTAGCAATAGTCATTATTTAAATGTATTAAAACAAATCCTCACTTCCCACCACTCCGAACGGTTAATTACGCCAGTTCTCACTGAATGTAGCGCCAACGTGGTTATATAGCAATATACCCCCCGACGGCCCCTACACCCCCAAGACCTCAAAACCGCTTTGAAGTCAAGTTTTTAAATGTATTACGTCAATTATATACCCAATATATCAGGAAAAATTTTAAAGGGGGAAAGTTACCAAAACACCCGCTACTTGTGCAAAATACCCCCTGGCAGTCATCGCCGGTGCGTCACAAGTTCCTGAATTCACCCGGGGCAATAAAAGTTTTCGGGTGTCTGACACCCTTTGCCGAACTAAAAGTTATTTTAAGGCATGTATCATGAGGCTGGATCCTTCCTAGCAAAATAGTCACCGATGAGCGGCAAATTACCGAAATGCCCCCGGGGGTTCACTATGACCCCAACGCCCCCGAACCAGCTTCAAAACAACATTTCAGGTTCTGTGATTACATTCCTGGACTAAAACTGTGTAATTAAAAACTTGGCGCGGGAAAATTACCGAAACACCCCTCGCGGGGTGGCAAATTACCGAAATGCCCCTGGCATCAGGAAAATTCTCAAAGGTGCCTCGAAATGCTACTTTACGCTTCGTGAGTTCATCATTGGCCTAAAAAGTACTTTACGGATTTTTCGCGCAAAAATCGCGAACCGGTGTCCGGGGCGAGCGCTGAAAGGGCCGTTCGGGCAAAAAAATAGCAAACGGCTCCGGAATGGCGCGAAATCCTGGGGAATGGAACTTCCCAACATCCTAGGGTTCTCGTAAAAGTTTCGCGCGAAATCGCGCTAGCTTGGTATTTTAAATTAGACTGCGAAGGTACACGGTTCCCCGTATCAGTTAGCCCCTATAAGGGGCGTGGAAAAATCTGAAATTTTTACCTGATACAGATCCTTTCAGAATAACTAGGGTCCCTGTTTTGCACTTTGGCCAAATCACGCTCTAGCTATTTTTTATAAATCCGTGAAAAAGCTGTCTAATTAAAGGGCGAGCGCTGAAAGGGCCGTTCGGGCAAAAAAATAGCAAACGGCTCCGGAATGGCGCGAAATCCTGGGGAATGGAACTTCCCAACATCCTAGGGTACTCGTAAAAGTTTCGCGCGAAATCGCGCTAGCTTGGTATTTTAAATTAGACTGCGAAGGTACACGGTTCCCTGTAGCAGTTAGCCCCTCTACAGTGCTTGGAAAAATCTGAAATTTTTACCTGATACAGATCCTTTCATAATAACTAGGGTCCCTGTTTTGCACTTTGGCCAAATCACGCTCTAGCTATTTTTTATAAATCCGTGAAAAAGCTGTCTAATTAAAGGGCGAGCGCTGAAAGGGCCGTTCGGGCAAAAAAATAGCAAACGGCTCCGGAATGGCGCGAAATCCTGGGGAATGGAACTTCCCAACATCCTAGGGTACTCGTAAAAGTTTCGCGCGAAATCGCGCTAGCTTGGTATTTTAAATTAGACTGCGAAGGTACACGGTTCCCCGTATCAGTTAGCCCCTCTACAGTGCTTGGAAAAATCTGAAATTTTTACCTGATACAGATGCTTTCAGAATAACTAGGGTCTCTTTTTTGCACTTTGGCCAAATCACGCTCTAGCTATTTTTTATAAATCCGTGAAAAAGCTGTCTAATTAAAGGGCGAGCGCTGAAAGGGCCGTTCGGGCAAAAAAATAGCAAACGGCTCCGGAATGGCGCGAAATCCTGGGGAATGGAACTTCCCAACATCCTAGGGTACTCGTAAAAGTTTCGCGCGAAATCGCGCTAGCTTGGTATTTTAAATTAGACTGCGAAGGTACACGGTTCCCCGTAGCAGTTAGCCCCTCTACAGTGCTTGGAAAAATCTGAAATTTTTACCTGATACAGATGCTTTCAGAATAACTAGGGTCTCTTTTTTGTACTTTGGAAAAATCTCGCTCTAGCTATTTTTTATAAATCCGTGAAAAAGCTGTCTATAAATGTAATATGATTAGCTATTTTGAATCACCATAAATGTAATACGCTAAGTGTAATACGCTGACTTGATGTATAAGGAAATTCAAAATACTTACTTGTTGTGACTTGATGGATTTGAAGAAAAATCTACCGATCTTCTAGCGATTATTCACCGATCTTCTTCTAGCGCTAAAATTTTTTGGTTTGTGGAGAAAAAATGCGGAGCAGAGCAGAAATGTGGAGAAGAATGGTTGGGGGAGGGGATTATAAATAGAGAAGAAAAAGGAAGAGAGAAGAAAAAAGAGGGTTGGTGTCTGCAGAAAAAACCCGTGAGTGGTGGCAGAAAAAAAATTTGGCGGGAACCACTGCAAGCAAGGACGGTCACGGGGAGGAAGGACAGAGTCACGGGGAGCCATCAGGCGCGTGGGGGAGGGGCGCCACGTGGCAGAAGGAGAGGCAACCCGCGGGGCCCCTTCACGCGGTTGGGCCACGTGGCAGGAGCGGGGGAGGCCACGTGGCACCGCCATCGTACCAACAGGCGCAATTTCCCGCGTTTGGCCACGTGGCAGGCGCGTGGTGGCCACGTGGCAGGCGCGTGGAGGCCACGCGGCAACAACCGGCGTCCCTTCACGCGGTTGGGCCACGTGGCAGACGCTGAAGAGGCCACGTGGCACCGCCGGCGCCCCAACAGGCCCACCTTCCCGCGCGTGGCCACGTGGCAGGCGCGTGGTGGCCACGTGGCAGGCGCGTGTAAGCCACGCGGCAACAACCGGCGTCTCTTCACGCGGTTGGGCCACGTGGCAGACGCTGAGGAGGCCACGTGGCCCAACCGGCTCCCCTTCACGCGGTGGGGGCACGTGGCAGGCGCGGATGATGCCACGTGGCAGCCTTGGCTCGAATTTTTTTTTTTTTTGTGTCAGCCAATCAAAAAATTTGAAAATTTTTGTGTGGGAGCCACCCAAAATAAAAGCCACCAACCGCTTCTTTTATATGCGGTTGGTTGTTTAAAAAATTGTTAAAAAAAAAAGGGGTTACCAACCGCTTCTAAGAGAAGCGGTTGGGCGGAAAAAAATTTGTGTGGAGTGGTTTTTTATGGTGGGCCCATGCCAAAAAAATAATCATGCCCAACCGCTTCTCTTACATGCGGTTGGGCTTTTTGTGGTGGGGCCCACGAGAAAATGACACAGTACCCAACCGCTTGTCTTACAAGCGGTTGGGTGGAGAAAATTTTTTTCTCCACCGGTGGGTGTGGATCGGGCCCCATATATATATATATATATATATATATATATATATATATATATATAGGGAGCCGATATATATATATAGGGAGCCGATCCCTCTCTACCGGTGGAGAAATAGTCTAACCGTCCACTTGTCATCTTGAATATCTATATATATATATGGATCGTGATCCACTGCTAGCGCTGTTGGGCCGTCCACTACATAATGTAGCGGACGGTGAAAAAATTTGCTGTTGTGGCGCGCGATCTGACCGTCCATTCTCGCCCGTGGACGGCCAGATCGCGCTCGCAACGTGGGTTAAGTTGCTAGCGATATCAACGGATCCGCTTCCTATATATATATATATATATATATATATAAATATATACACATAGGTATTTGGGGTTGGTATTCGAGATCCATGATTATATTTTTCTTTTTTTCTGAAAAACCGATAGTTGAGACCAAGGATCAACTAAAACTTCGTGATCCTTTTTTTAATTAAATATTGCTGGCTATTATGTTATCTCGAAAAGTATATATACTTTATAAAAATTATACATTATTTAGTAATGCACATTTTTCTAACTAGCTAGAACCCCGTGTTATGCACGGGAAGTAACCAAAACTCCGATGTTAATTATGTGTCCTGGCTGCATGCACCTCTAAAATTTTCATAACAGTCGTTTACCCAAAAAGAAAAAGGTAACTCTCTTTTCCTTTTTCAAGTATTAGATGGAAGAATATTAGAAACCGTCAATCGGTAAAAATTCAAAAAAGACATAATAGTTTATTGACACTATTATATGGTTGTTAGCTAAATGTAGCCTTGTTTTAGCATCATTAAATTCAGACATGTAATGTAGGTAAAGGATTATTAAGCACCAGTATTACATCTTTTAATAATAGTGTGATTTGATAAGAAAATGATTCAAAGTTTTGGTATAAATTTAATATTTACATCAATTAAAAAAACCTAAATTTGTTCTTTGTCAAATGAAATTATTTTTTCAAAATATTTAATATCTTGGAAGAATAATTGACAAAAAAATTTAAAAAGGTGTTTTCTGGATGCATGGTAGAATGTTAGAGAACATGACTAAATTTCTAAAAAGGTCTCGTATAACGCGGTGATGCTATGAAAAAAGTAGCCATAATAGTAAGTCTTGTAAAACCCTATAGTCTATGTTTGTTTGCTCTGCTCATTTTTCTTTTTGTTGTTGCTCGATGCTTCGTTAGCTTGTAACAGTATGCAATTGTCTCTGGAGGAAAGAAATTGATGAATGCTATAATCTTTTATTTGATTGCTATTGTACAAACATGTTCAGCCAACTTTCTATTTATCTGCCAAAACTTTTTAGCTACTCTAAACATGATAACAAAACATATGTCAAGAAAAATATGCCATTAAAAGGGAGTATTATAGTTATAGGTTGTGACCGCGGTTACATAAATATGTTTTCCATCGTAAACTTAGTTTTAAGTTGTTTGTTTAGCAATATACCATGTCCAAGAAATGTATTATTGATTGCTAAATCAGTTCAATGTAGTAAAGTCTAAATGTAAATATATAAATGACATCATTGTCTTGTACCACAACTACCGCCTCTTTTTTCCTCCAACTAAATAAAAAATTGAGACATGATTTAATTTTGCAATAATAGTTAAGGACAAACCCACCCACCCACACGATCGCCTCCCCCGCCCCCAACCCCCAATTCACCAACCACGCAACAGTGGCAACACCTCCATCCCCACACGCTTCCCTGCACACATCGACCCCCCCCCCCCCCCCCAACGTCAAGGGGTTGGCCAGGTGGTCAAGGAGGTATGCTCTTTATCTTAACTTTTTGAGTTCAAGTCTTGGAGTCAGCATCCAGATAAAAATTCATCTGAACCACCGTCCCTCCACCATACCGCCCCATCCCCGCCCAGCCCCCATACACCTAAACAATTTAAAAGCTCCATTTCACACATCACCATCCACCACCGCCGGCAACACGGGTACTTTCAGCGTAACACAAGTGCCTAGTCGCCCAGCACTGTATTCATCAAAACCTCCCTTTAGGACTGAGCATCACTTTTGAGGTGTGCACTTCAAGAGCATTGAGGGTCGACCGCTTCTTATTTCATGGCCCGAGTCAAGTAGTTTAGTTACTTCTTGCTTGAATTATTGGTTATGCTTAGAGTACATGTTTCCCTTATTTGCTAGTTCTGTGTCGCTCTCCCTTTCTTTTGAAAAAACTGCTATTGAGGCTTGGAACCCTGTACAGATTTCCCTTTTGATTAGGAAGAACTTGATACTGATTGGAGGGATAAAATAACGTTGTTCTTTTAAATGATGGGGATTATTGACCTCTTTTCATCTTCATGGGAACCCAGTTTGATAGGAATAGGTGCTTGTTGGGTTCTCAAGGCTTTTCTACCATACAGATTAGTCTGTTGTGGAATGCTCTCTCCAAAACTATAAATCGAAAGAGGAGATTAAGCTTACAAGGATCTTTAAAACCACTAGCATCTTTATCTATTTATTTTTGTGCCTCTTCTTGTATCTATTTATTTTAATTTGTTATTTTTCTCCTTCAACGTTTTACAGATATCTGTGACCGAGAGTTTGTATTTAGAGTGCCCGGTCTTGACCAGCTCGACAGCTGCCTTGCAGCTTTGGATTTGTTTTGAAATTTTATCTTTCATAACTTTGGTTAAATTGGTTTATAATTGTAGTTGAATTGTTTCATAGATGTGGTGATTCATTATTTATTTGAACATACTTTGGTTAAATTGGTTCATACTTATGGTTGAATTGTTTCATAGCTGTGGTGATGTATAATTTATGGAGGTGTAATTTCTCTATGGGAGTTTTGACATTATTATTACGAGCCACCGTAACACACGTGATGCGTGTGCGAAACTAAAATTCATAGTACAAATTTTATTTAAAAAAAATCAAACATCACATATACATGTTTATTGTCATATTCAGAAAAATGAATATATTCAGTAAAATGAATCCTAAATAACAGAAAAATAAGTTAGTAATACGTGTCAAAAAATAAATTAAAAAAATATTATTATCTTATCAAACTTAGCTTTTAAAGTTTTTTTTAACTATATTTTCAGATGAATTTTAACTTATGAAAATTAAAAATATTTTTATAGATAGTTACTTACCAATTAAAAATTTTATTTTGTGTCACTTTTTCAAAATATTCTTGAAATGTCACTTGTCACAATTTTAGGTAGGTAATTATGTAACTCCCACAAAAGTGTTTTACGAATTTACCCTTATGTTGGTCACGTGTCGTCACCAGAATTACTTTCAGTGTAACACCAAAAGGATAATACACCTAAAATGAAAAAAGTATTCTCATTATAAGTAGTATAGATAGATTACTTTTTTGTAAAACAGCTTTGTGGATTAAACAATAATTATTCCTAAAAACAAGTCAAGGTGGGTTTTTTCTGTGGCAACATAAAAGATGGGGCGGGGTCGGGTTTTTCAAAAGTCCATAGAATCGGGGATGATATTTCCATCTCTTGACCTGATGGCGGGGTGGGGCGGATCGGACTCGTCTATTAGGACTATCGGGACGGGTACGGATTTCATAGAATCCGCATCTGACCTGTCCCATTGCCGTTCCTAGTCACGCGTGTGGGACTTAACGGGCTTGGTGTCAAACAAAAGAACTCAATTTGACAAGTCCAATCACCATGACAAGCCCCCGTTACTCTTCAAAATTGATTGCCCATGTCTTGCATGCGGGTTAACATATACACTACTTTTTAAGAGTGAATAAAAGAAAAACACTACAAAAATTACACCCAAAAAAAAATCAAAAATCAAAAAGGGAGGCCTAGCATGCTCTCACATGAGCTGGGCTGAAATTAGCCCGAAAGCTAATGAGCAATTTGGTTGGTTCAGAAGTTAGCCCAAAAGCCCAGGAATATATATAGGTCCTAATTCTGGTACCCGTCTTCAAAGCTAAAACCCTACCTGGCTAGCTCCGATTTCTGGAGAGAAGCTCCGAGGGGGAAGATCGGAAGTATAAGCAAAGCACGAAGATGTTGCGGCATTGTTCAGGCGACGGCCGAAAGCGGGAGAGAGAAAGGGAGGCGCCGAGGGTCTCAAAGAGCCCGAAGATCGCGGAACACGGCGGCTCCTCGCCTGAAGTATCACCGGCGCCGGACGGAAGGCCGAAAGCGATATTCATCCTCGACGTCAAAAAGGTAGGTTTTTCACCCAGACCCAGTACTGAACCCCTCTTGTTTGGAATCCGCATCAACTCATTAAAACCCCTCGTATGCCACTCAACTTTGCGTAACACGCATGGAATATCACAGTCTGGTATTAAAAAGAATATACGTAAGAGTAATGACTAATGACCTACAATTGAAAAAGTAGCATCATGTGGCAAGGAGCATTTTTGCCGGAACCTGTAGTTGAAACTTTAATCCTTGTAAACTTTTAAAAAGCGTCATTGGTATCTGCTGGTCGTCTGAATGGCTTATGTAATGTGTTGGCATACATCTGTATCAGCATAAAGATTTTCTCGATGACGTCTTGCCACCGTGAGAGATAACTGGTAGCCGAGTAAGGTCTGCCAGGATTCGCGCGGTTGACCAGAAAAGATTGTGGAGTATTCGCACTCAAGTCAATTCATCTTTGATATGGCCAATCAGGCATCGCGGGAAAGTTGGGACAATTTATAAGGGAAGTTAAGCCAAAAGTAGGGGCGGGGAATTAGTGGCTGAATTTAGCTGATAATTCTGTCAGTGAAATGAACTTTAACTTCTTTTTTCCCCCCTTTATATTTAGATATAAAATTAATGTGCACTTGTCTTGGTTTTTTCTTGTTGACACCGCCAGTGTCCTCCCCCCTCAATAGATAATTATTTTGATGGATGCTAGCTTTGCGCCTTTTCTGAGTTTCCATGGCCATTTTGGGTTGCTTGAGATCATGTGTAGAGAGTACCTGAAAATATTGTTGCTGATGAGATCATCACTGCCACTGAATTTATTGTATACACGAATTTTTTTTTCTGGCATAATGATTGCTTAGAAACTGCAGCAAAGGTAATTTAAACCAGTGTTTTTTTTTTTTGCTAAGCAAGTGCTGGCTGCTGTGAGGTTATTTTGAACTCAACAAGTGAACTCGTTGCTACCAAAAAAATAGGGGATTTTGATATTCGCTTTCCTGCAATCTTCGTATGTTGCAGAAGTGGAGGATTCTGAGCTCTGAAGAAAATGCAGATATACTCCGTAGAGTCAGTGGAGAGGGTGATCTAACAACAAAAAGAAGACAAAACTGTTTGGTCTTACAGCCTTGCTCCGGAAAAGCACTTGAGCATGAGGTGGGAGATACAAAGGACAGTGAAGAGAGGCAAGACTACATGTTAGATCCAGTAGATCTCGAAATGCAGAAAAAAGTGGATGAACTCCCTGGGATTCCATTAGTACCTTCCAACCACAACAAGGAGCCGGGGGTTATCTTTGTTCTTGAAAAGGCTTCATTGGTGCCTGCTTATGTTGGCAGGGTAATCTTATGACTTTCAGCAGATATTTTTTGTATCTAGTTGTTTGTGGACGATGAAACACCAGTTGTTCGCTTATAGACTATGTTCTTATTTTTTACCATGTTATTTTAAGCATCACGGATTGTCTTCTCTCAGAAGTACCAGATACTAAACCCCGATGAGCATGCTGAATTTCTGCGGAAAAAGAAGTTAAATCCTTATGACTACAGGCCTGACATCATTCACGAGGTGAGTAGCTATAATGTTGACAACCAACAACTGCTATAGTTAAATCTGATCCACACTTCAAGTTTGAATTATGAGATGTGATGGTAGCCCAACCAACAACTGCTGTAGTTAAATCTGATCCACACAGTTTGAATTGCGAGATGCGATGATAGCCCAAGTAATGACTTCCAAGTGTCAGAAACATTCGAAATACCCTTTTGGAGCTGGTTGCGGTGTTTAGGTTGCCAGAAAAGTGTTCATAGTTGGTTTTATGTATAAAAAGGTAGCTTTGATTTATGATAGTCTTCATATTGGCTAGCTTTTTTTGGCTAGTGTGCGTCGGAGCCTTAATGTTGGACATTAAATACAAGGTTCAAGGTTGCCTACTAAGTTGCCAACTGTCTCCAAGGAATGTAACTGCAAATACAAGTTTCCAGAGTGAATCATAAGTTTGTAGTAACAGGTGCAAAGTTTGACTCAGATTGTTTGAGGTGATGTAGATGTGAAAATCTGACGCTGGGCAGCAGGATTGTAAGTTATAATAGCTGTGTTGTGTTGTGATATTATGGTGAGGAGATGGGGACTAGTTTATGGAAAAATCTCCAGTTCTTCTATGTGGATAGTTAATTTGGTTTTCACTGGGCTGATATGCCACGTTTCAAGACAGATACCATGTGCAACAGCCGCCAATTGTCCAAGAGCAGGCTGGTGGAGCGATTGTGGGCAATGAGATTACATAATTTCTATAGCTGATATTGCAAAGGCACTTGTAGGAGTAACCAAAGATAATGAAATGAGATATGATTTGCTGTGTTGCGAAGTTCGATTTGGCAGATCATTGGGGGAGGCTGGGGATGGGGGAGGCTCTATAGGGGTTTATAAACAGAGTCAGAGGTAGTGGGCTGAAAGAGCGTGTCTTCGGAAAGTTCCCGAGGGGGAAGTCCCAGAGTTCTTCAAGGATTTTTATGAACTTGTCCTTAGAGTTCAAAGTGGTAAAATTTTAGGAGTATGAACTTGTGATGCTAAAGTTTTGAGGACTGTAAGGATGAACTTGTCCTTAGAGTTCAGAAATTACTGGACGTAATTTCTGATTTAAAACTAGAGGCCTCAAAACTTAAAGTTTTTACTGTTTAGATTTGAAGCACAGTGAAGCAAACCTTTGTAACATTATATTTGAACTAATGATGTAATTATTTTGGATTGCGGTTGTCTGTGTCTATCCACCATTCTCGAGGTTTTTCTGACATGTTCGTTTTGCACGCGTTAAATAACTTTAGGCTCTCTGTGACATTATGCGTAGCAGACTTTGCATGGCCGGTAGGGTACAAGCCGTGTATGTCCATACTGATCAAGGAGTTCTTATTAAAGTTGAACCAAATGCTCAAATACCAAAAACGTTGGGGCCGTTTTGTGCCATGATGTGTAAGTCCTTCCCTGCAATTACAGTTTTTTTATCTCTCCTGGTTGTCACTGTTGCGTTTCTCCCCTTGACGTTTCTGCATATATTACAGCGGAGTTACTGCAGAAGTTTAGTATTAAAGCCAATGGTAGAGGTGGCAAACTCCTCCGTCTGGTTGAGAATCCTGTGTCCAAGCACTTACCTGTTAGTTCCCATAAAATAGGTCAGCGTTTGACAATATGCATCCTTCCCTTCCATTTTGGGCAACAGTTGTGTAATGAAAGTCATATTCTTTTTTCCAGGTCTATCAGTTAGTTCGCGAAGGGCTGTGCCATTAAGAGACTACGTCAATACCATTAGTAATGATGTAACACTTGTTTTTGTGGTATGTATTCAACCTTTTAATCCTCTATGTTCCCTTCTCTTGACATGCATTTTCTTTGGCTGTTTCACCCCATTGGTTTGCTGCTTAATCAGGTTGGTGCAATGGCTCATGGGAAAATTGATAGTGACTACACCGATGATTTTATATCAGGTAAAGTATAGTTCTAGGTACACGGTTCTTGAACCGTTGCATGCCCACGTAAAATTACTGTTTTTTCATGTTATCTATGCGGCTAGTTTTTATATGAACACGAACATGCTCTTGGGATAGGAATAGGAGCCTTACCTATGCTTGTCATGGGGCATGCTGAATGACTATGACGAGGCATACATAATATAGACGACTCGACCATTTACAATTGCTGAGCCAAAATTAATTTGATGTTGGATATTCCTTCCCTTAACTTGGCAAGAGCAATTTAAAATTGAGAGGGAGTAGTAGGAGATCCAAATATGACCACCTATGTTTGGATACTGTTTCCTTGATACTTTGTGTAAAGTCAAATTTAGGCCATAGATGTGCTCTTTACTTGCTATGTACACAGATCTGATACGAGACTGAAGTACAAAGCTCTGAATACCTCGATGTACTAGTAATAAAGACGTATCTTGTAGGATTAAGTAGCTATACAATGTTTGATGTATGCTGTGGACCACAGATGTGTTGCCTACTTGCTACGTGTACACAAACCGTATTCTAATCTCTGAAGTAGAAAGCTCCGACTACCCCGCATACTAGTACACGAAGTATCAGGTAGAAATAAGCATTAGAATGCTTGGATAACTATTGGATGTTTGATGGTTGTATGCAGAAGGTAATAGGGATCGAAGTACCATTATTGTGTGTTGAATTTAGGTTGAAGACTTGTGTAGATGATACATAAATTTCTTTGGGTGCTTTGTCATCCTTCAGTAGTTCAGATGTTTTGTACAGAGATTATTAGAAGGCTTTCCTTATTGATCTATTTCTTTTGCAGTTTCTAACTATCCATTGAGCGCCGGGACATGCCTGGCACAGATATGTACTGCGGTGGAAAGACATTGGAATATCCTGTGAAGTTTTGCCATTGTTAACTTATCAAGTTGGACGCCCAGTTGACCACACTCCTGAGGTTGGGGCCTTAGGAAGTTTATGTCGAGGATGTAGAAATATGTACAGTTTCTACTACCAATTTCTAAAGGGTAAATTACACTAAACACCCCCGAGGTTTTACGTAATTACACTCCACTACCGCTATTTTTAAAAATTACACTCAGTTCAAAAAATAATTTTTTCTCTTACGGTGTTAATGGTGCAATGCAAAAAGACATGAATGTCCCTCGGACTGTTTTCTTGGAATTTTGAAGAGAAAACTTGTTTTTGGGAATTATTGACATGAAGCACTCTAACACACCTTCCCGCACAGTTTACATGCAAGCACATAGGCACTCACACATGCACACAGCTGAAAACACACACACTCAAACACAGCTATTGCCTCTTTTCATTTGTTCAAAGTCACCCAAAATACATTCAACCCACCTCACAGCACACTCACGCACACACGCTATATACACACCTCCAATCCACACCCACGCAACACACACTTGTGCACACATCACTCACACACATGCACTCAGAAATTGTCACACACACACACATGCACACAGGTGACAAAAATACACACACACCCAACGCATGCACACACATTTCAGCACATAGGACACACTTCACGGCTGATCTTTTCAGCCCTTCAACACTCCACACTTCACGGCACTCATACAACCACACTCACACTTGCTCTCAGCAAACACACTTCCTCACCCATATACTTATTCATACACTCCACCAATGTATACACACACGAACAACTCCCTTGCACAGCAGCCTATGCTGCTCCTCTCGCAACCCACCTGCATTCAGGCAGCTACCACGGCTGCCTCATCAACTCTCATCCTTCTTTCACCAAAAACCCATGAACCCACACCCGTATACACACCTTTCCCTGAACCCACTCTCACTAAACTCATCTCCATGCCATCACCAAACACGCACGAACCTCGCATATTATTTTCCGTTCGTAGAAAACCCACCCGCGACTATTTTTGAACCACAACTTTTTGTGACGAATAAATTTGAGTGGTCATGAGACTTGGAAAAAGACAGAAAAGAAAGTAAGCAAAACGATGCACCATAAGAAGATTTTGAGCCAACCTAATTCAAATTGAATGTCCTAGTTGAACCCTAATTTAACGCCCTAATTCACTTAGACACATAATTGAACCATAAATTGAAGTAATTAAACTCTAATTAAACCATAAATTGAATGCCCTAATCGAATTGAACCCTAAATTGAATGTCCTAATCGAATCGAACCCTAAATTAAATGCCCTAATTGAACCCTAAATTGAAGTAATTGAACGTTAATTAAACCTTAAATTAAATGCCCTAATCGAATTGAACCCTAAATTAAACTAATTGAGCCCCTAATTGAACCCTAAATTGAATGCCGTAATCTAATCGAAGCCTAAATTAAACTGATTGAACCTTAAAATGAGCTAATTGAACCCTAAATTGGCTAAATTAAACCTTCTAATTCACTTAGAGTTTGTGGAGTTGACTGAAATTTTGAAAAACCCACTACTACAAGAAGACCACACAGGTGAGTAAAGGACAAATGTGGGGTATTTTGGGTATGAAAATTGCATAAACTAATGTGTCAGGGAATCTTTTCACGGAGTTGGGCCTGCCGTTAAATGTGTGTAGTTGTTTGTAATGTGGGTACAAACCTCGGGGGGTCGGAGTGTAATTTTTAAAGATAGTGGTAGTGGAGTGTAATTACGTAAAACCTCATAGGTGTTTAGTGTAATTAACTCATTTCTAAAAGTCACTATAAAATAACAAAAGAAAAAAGAGGATCTTTGTTGTTCGTTGTTGAGGCTGATTTTGTTAAGTTGGCAATGATGAGCTTCCTTGAATGCCAAACTTGGTTTTCCATTCTGTCAAAGTTTCAGAAGTATATGCTGAATCTGCCTTGTTCTTGGCTGTAGCTTTCTTTACTGGATTTTAACCTAACATTATAACGAACAGTTATAATTTTCACTGAGTTTATTTATCGGACACAATTTATCCCAACAATTATCGTTTAGAAAAGACACAACCTCAGCTGCTCCATCGAAGCAGCTTCTCACCTGCACCAGTGCTCCTGCTGGTTCGTTACTCTCTTCCCTCCCATTTTATATGTTCTGCTGCTGCTACAGTGCTGCTACCTCAATTGCTCGTTGCTCAATGTTTTGCCGTTTAGCTCAATGATTTAGGGCATATAAAATCTAAATCATTGAGCTAAACAGCTAAACATTGTTTGGGGCATATAATTGCTGGGGATTGAAAATTCTAAAAGACTGTGAATTCCTTCACTCTAACTACCTTTCTTTCAGTTCTGCGCAGCATCTTATTTTTGCGTTCCTGTTTCGCTCAATAAACTGGATCACTCCAGACCCAATCATCCCCCAAAAACAGCTAACAAAGGCATTGTTTACAGCAACTAATTCAGCCCACGATTCTATTGACATTCTTTGCGTTAAAACTCCAGTTCTCCTAGCCTTTCTGTAAACTGTTTAACCTGAACTTTACACCAACTTTTGGCAAGAGCAGAAAAGTAAGAAAGCACGCGAGTTTAAGAAAGGGAAGGGGAATTCTTAGGGAATCATACCCACGAAGAGATGCATCACCCATTGAGTAACAAGTCACACTAAGAGAAGATGCTTAACCTATTCTAGTAATAAGTAATTAGTAATTAGGTCTAAGTTGTCAACAAATGAAAAAGAAAAAAAATTTAGTTACATTATCCATAGTGGGCTAAGATTTGGGGGTCAGGAAGATCTTGTTTAGCATTATTCTCGGTGTAAGTCTTATGGTTAAAGATACTCTGCTCCGTTGAAACTAGCTAACTTTTGCTTGCACATCCTGTTTAGAGTGTTTTACTTGATTGGCTATTGCTTGCACTTAAACCATGGTTTTTGGCTTGAGCCTTATCAACTCATTGGTGATATTGGTTATGTTTTTATACTTATTTTTCACGTTATTAGTTTTTGTAATAAAGGTTTTGAGTCTCACTTGTAGTGCTTCTGGCTGTGAATGTAACTGGAGCGTTTTTTAGCATGTAAGTCTAAATCTAGTAGTAAAGTTTTACGCTAACATTCATATTTATTTCTTATGCAATGACTACAAATCAATTTGTTTACTGTACTTTACAGCTTCATGGCAAGAAAAGGAATAGGCTTGAACAAAGTCGCTTGAATGATTTGGTGTTTGTGAAATACAATAGAGCGTTAAAGCGGCGATACAATTCAATTCGCGCGACACGATTGCTCCTATTGTATTGGATAATATCGATGAAAGTAATGAGTGGTTGCTTGGGAGGCCTGATGAAGATGCAGATGAAGACGGTGACAACGTGTTTGAAAGTGACCCTTCAGGTGGCACGGAGCCGAACTACCATTCAAGGTCAACAGCAAGACACTACACGGAATAAGGCCTTTAGCGACGGATTTTCCCGTCGCTAAAGGCCTATATTCCGTCGCGAAAACGTTTAGCGACGGAATTCCCGGCGCTAAAAGTCCCTCGTATAAAAGGGTGTAGCTAAAAGTTTTGCGACGGAATTATAAAATTTGTCGTCTAATATAGAAGTTTTGGCGACGGAGTTATTTCTGAATTAGCGACGGAATATCCGTCGCTAATTATGTTTTACGTACTTTAATTTATTTTCTTTTTTATGAAATTAGCGACGGGATAAAATGTTTAGCGACGGAATTAATCCGTCGCTAAAAGTTAAAGTCATTTTCTTAAAATTTTTTTTTATTTTTTAATGCCCAAACCTGTAATAAAAAATTCAAACCAATTGGGTCCCATCCTCCGTCAACAATCTCAATATATCAAATGCACGATTAACAATCTAAAATCGTCGATTAACAAATCATCGATCAATAATCACAATTAACAACCTAAAATTATCAAACAAATAGTCAATGTTCACAACATTGTTCAAAATGTACATATCCGATGCGATTAATTTAAAATATTGTCTAATTACGCCTCAGAGTTCAACATTAGGGGAAAGGCTTTTCACAAGTGCTTTGATCAAACACGCTGACTTGAAAACGCATTTGGCCCATGTGTTGAAAGACTACAAAGTCTCCTAGATGGAGGTCATGTTGTTGCACGAATTCGTTCCAACCCTCTTCGAAGCAAAGAACCTCTTGGCCAACCTTCTTCTTCAATTTAACAAGCCATGACCCCTTGCGGCTGGTTAAAGTTGCTTCAAATCTCAATGTGGTAAGCAATCGCCAAAATGCTACTGGTATGGCCTAACATATTCACAATACAGTAAGACATGTAAGTTTTTAACCAAAGATAAAACTTTTAACACACACGAAAACATAGAGAAAGCGGGATGACATACAAGTTCTGTATGAAAACCAGGCATCATGACCTTGAAGAAGTGCCTGTTGACTGAAACGTCCCTGTTCACCGAAGTAGAAGCCATTTAACCTACTTTAACATGAAAAACCAATCGATGATTATTCAATCGACGAGTAAAAGTTTTATCTTTGGTTAAAAACTTACACATTTTCTGCAAAGGTCCCCTACAAGAAAAAGTTTCAAGAAAACGCATTAGATGTGATCACCCTATTTTTTAGGGATAATACATCAGAAGATCTCAAAATGACACTCAAAATGAGACGGCGAGAGTACATCAGAAGATCTCAAACGCTCCTAGTCGTCGCTACTAGTTTTGTTCGTGTGTGTGTGTATGTGTGTGAAAGAAAGAGGGGAGGTGGGGCGGCTATGGGGGTTTGGTTGGTGGGAGGGATGGTGGGTGGGTGGGTGGGTGGGTGCACACAACACACTGCAAAGCTCGTGTTGGAGCTGCATGGGAATATGAAGGGTGTGGTCCAAAGTCCAAACTGCATATGAAACTACGATTACAACTAGTAGTAGTAGTAGTTTAATTGTTTTGAGATTCGAGCTGATGAATTGAAGAATGGAGGGCCCCCCAGTTTTATCTCCCTTTTTCTCTCTCTGTAAATGCAATGCAATGCCGTGCCTCGGCATATCAAAAGCATCATCCACAACATCCGCCATTGCTTCTGCTGCATCTCCCTCCACCATATGCGCTGAGGATCGATATGTGTCTCTCTCTTTTGACGGTTTTTATTCCTTCTCAATAACTCCCTCCCTCCCTCCTCTCTCATATATTCCTTTCAAACACAATTCCTTCTTAAAAGATATTCCCAGTTCATCCATACCTTAGCTAGCATTTGATCATCTAACAAAAATCTAAAGGACTGCATACAAACAATCAAGTACTGTCCATGCTTAACTACCCGATATAGAGCAGCACTATATGCATCAATGATCCATGAACCACAGAGCTGATGCAAAAAACAATCAAGTACTGTCCATGCTTTAATCGTTTTCGTCATTGTTTGTCTCTCTATGCTCATTTTAAACTTGGATGGTTTTAGGCAAAGATGTGGGCTGATTGATTCTGAATATTACAGCGTAAGCTTCCTGAAAATGTTCACTAGAGGAGCCAATCTTCCATCTAGCATAGAGTGTTAATGGGCTGTTTCAGAATATTACAGCACTCTCCATCTAGCCTTCCAAAGAGTGCTGTGTATAGACCTCCACACTCCAGGGTTGCAATTTAACTAGTATATTAGTGATGAGTACTCTAATTTAGGGAAATTGACAAATTAACAAAAAATTGAACCTAAATTGACATACAAATCTAAATAAACCAGGCATAATTTAGGGCATGTAACCTAAATTGAAGACAAAATAACAAAACATTCAGATGATTTAGGGCCATTGACATACAAATCTCGAGGTGGGTACGACGGCGGCGGCGTTGGTGGTGCGGCGGCAGTGGTGGGCTTCGTTGCGCGGCGACAGTGGAGGGCTTTGTGGCACGACCGGAGTGCAAGGCTTGGTGGCGCAGCGTCGGGTGGGGGACGGGAGTGTCGCCGGAGCTGGGTCGCCGTAGAGAAGGGTCGCCGGAGGTGAGAACGGCGGTGGGTGGGTGAGAGCAGGTATTCAGAGAGAGAACGGGGAGAGAGAAAGAAACCAGATGTGTATTTAAATGGAGGATCTTTAGCGACGGAATAACGCCGTCGCTAAAACTCCGTCGGTGAATGTATTATTATAAAGACTTTTAACGACAGACTTTTTAGCGACGGTTTTATTCCGTCGTTTAAATAATTTTAAAAAAAACTCAAAATTACTAATTTTATAAAAATATTTAGCGACGGTATGTCCATCGTTAAAACTCCGTTGCAAAATACTATTACCGACGTAAGACACCGTCGGTAATAGTATTTTGCAACGGATTTTTAACAACGGGATATTCCGTTGCTTAAAGATAGTTTTAGCGACGGAATACCTTCCGTCGCTAAAACTCCGTCGCCAAATACATATTTTCTTGTGGTGAGAAGGCTGTCATCAGATAGGGTTGCAACGTCAACTATATCTAGTTCTTCAGTCCACGTGGTAGACAAACAAGATGAAGTTGATGAGGAGTCTCTATCAGACTTAGAGCCTATGATTCCATTTGAAGAATGCGTTGTTGCCTTGGCCCTTAGCGATGATGAAGACGATGGTGTTATGTTCACTTAAATTTTAGTGATTTGTTATGATTCAGTGGATTTAAGACTTTTCTAATGTTGGAAGCTTGTTATATTATGATGTTATGATATTTTAAACTTTTTTTATTGTTCGGAAGTTTATTAATTATCATGTTTTGAATTTTTTTTACTTAATTTATTGTTTTAATGCACTATTATTTATTTTAATATTGCGCCTTACTTCGAAAAGGCGCGCGCCTGCGCTTTGCGCCTAGGCTCCAAGGACCTTTTGTTCCTTAGGTGCGCTTGCGCTTTTAATAACACCGGCTAGAACTAAGACTAATTCTAAAGAACAATCACAGTAGGTTACAATCTAGGTTTGTCTTCATGCGCAACACTTGATGAAAATTCCCGAGCTACAAAAGTTTGTTTAGGAGTACACTGGTGCTGTTGCTGTTGCTGTTGCTGTTGTGTTGGCAGTGAAGTGACTAGTTATCTAGGCACAGTAACATGGTTATTGACATTACATTCTTGCGTAGTGCCTGAAGCATGCGAGTAGCCTTTGCCTAGCTAATTTTTGCTGTGAAACCTTGTCAATCATATAATGTGTATGGTATTTGACCGACCATTTGACCTCTCCATCATGACGACCTTATATCCCTAGGTCAAAGAGAGAGTTTCTAAATTTGTCTCTAGTAGTTTCAAACGTGCGCCTGCGCTCTACTCATTAGTGAATTTATATATGCTTTGGGCTCTATTCTTTCTGCAGTTGCCAAGGTCTCCGTAACTGCTGAGGTTGGATTGGGCAAGATCTTGATAGCGTTGGAGAACAAGTGGGGTATTCTGTGAAACCTCATAGTGATGCACAAAATGATATCTGATAGCACACTTCGTCGTGCAAAAACTTTGCGTATTCTACATCCTCTTGTTGTCTTCAGTGAAATTGATTGCACTAGAGTTTTTGGCCTGTACACTGGAGCTAATTAACTGCAATGTGTGGGATGAATTTCTTTAGACTCTTGCATCCTTATATTTTCATTGTGGTAGGTGTGGGAACCAATATCTTCTCGTTCGTTCCTCAGTCAGCCTGAATCGATCTTTTTGTGTCTATACGAATGCAAGCGAGGCTCCCTGTTACACTGGGTTGTGAAGCAAGTTTTACACCTCGTTTTGACCGTTGATCTAGACGACGCACCGAGCACATTGACATCTCCCTTCCATTGTGTACTGTCGAAGTTTTTTGCAAAAATGATGGAAAATCGTTTGCAATTATTGCCTAATCCCATTCCTTCAATCCACCGCCACCCGTCCCATTTTCACCACTTCCTACCACCACTCTCATCCCTTGTTCACCTCCGTCAACCACCGCCTCATTTCATCGGTTTACTTATCACCAGTTCATCTTGTTTTTGCGACCACACAACCAACGTCAAATTGCCGCCACCCACCACCACCTCATCCTATTTCCTATTTCTGCCACCATCCAACGCCAACCCACATCTATCCACCACGACCTTATCCCTACTCTGCCACAACTAACCTCCGACACCTCCAACTTTTGCCACAGCCCACCGATCTATCACCATTCAGATAACACTTATCATACATGTTTCTTCAAAAAATACTCAATTGGAGAACGCTTGCCGAACAGTTTTGCCAAAAGATATACCACACGAAAACCGACCACCAGCCACCCCACCTGATCTCATTTTCGCCACCATCCATCACCTTGAACCCAGCCTTTTGGAATCACATGCCATGATCGCTTTTGTATGAACATTTATCTGGAGAGCACTTACCAAACAACACAACAAAAGGATTCCAAAAAAAAAAATCCCGTGGCATAATCTCAGTTTATAAGGAGAAACACTCGTATTCCAGAATGAAAGCCAGAGATCACATGACACACATGGATTTGGTTTCTCCCTCTTGTTTCTGAGTTTTATGGAAACAAGTGGAAAAGAAACGGCATATAGCTAAATTAAACTTGTACCTTCTTGTTAATACGGAATTATTGGTCATTTCCTTTTCTCCAACTCTTACCAATTTTGGTAAGAAAAAATAGACATGAAAGAGGGCCTATTTACTTGCACTTTCTTGGCATATTAAAAAACTCACAAACCGGTGAGACAATTCAAGAAAACATTTATCTGGATGAACACTTGGACACTTTCTCTAGGCAAGAAAAACCCAAAGGTCAGCTGTTACCAGTATTTGCTTTTGCTTTAAATTAATAACAAAGCCTTCAAGAGACTTGTTGGAAACCAAAACCCCACAACGCTTTATGTGAATGCACGACTTGCAAGTACTTTATACAATTGAAACAGATGTAAGTCAAAACGAGAACATATAAGCTCAAAAGATACATGGAATTAAAGATAAGTGGAGATGAAGCCAACTTCCACTCACCGGAATACGATTTCATGCGTACGTATTGAAGATCCAGATTGCTAAAGACTCTCTCTTTGGCATATTATAGCTGGAGTTTGAAGAAAACCGCAGTAGCCGACGGTGGAATTAATTGACTGTGTACAGGCCGTGGCGAGGATGAAGCAACAGTTTGAGGTTCCAAGCCTCCAAAAGAGTGAACGCACCTCATCTTCAATGTGTTAGGGGTGCATCCTGTCACAAAGTTAGCAGCTCGAGGTTGGTATCCCAACCGGATCGCCTCAAGCTGCTAACCTTGTGACAGAAAGCACACCTAAGGGGGCTTTCAAAGGTAGGAAAGGGGAAGCCACGGAGTTCTAGAACGATGCACCAAACTCCTTAAATTTCCAACCTTGGGAGGCTATCATATTATAATGATACGGAATATTGTTTTGCCATATATATCATGCCAAAATTCCAGATTACGAGGCAGTCTGAAGAATTGACAGATATAATGATTTTTGGCAAACATTAGTTTGAATGACAAATATTAGTTTAAGTTATTAAATAAAAGAAATATGGTCGTATTGGAGTAGTCCAAAGATTTCAACTCCAGCACCACATATGCATCCTACACCAGACATAGCTTTTTGTGCAACATCGAAATTCCAAACAGATCACAATGGGATTAGACACAAAATCTACTCATTATAACGTGGGACCAAACGTGGATTACAGGTTTTTGGTTGTGTAATAAAACCTAAATAAAAGTTCAATTAATTCAAGAATCATAGTTATTGGTTAAAGAAGGTAAAAATTAGCCTTCTTAACAAAGTTTAACGTTGTTATCAAAAGAGGCTAATATAGCCATTTCCTCGAAAGTAATCAAAGACTTTAATCAAATGGCTATTTTTAAGCGTATCTGTTAATCGCTTGGCCAGTGTTGATGTGGTTGTGGATGCGATCGACATTATTAGTTAGTTCGTCGCTAAAAGCGCATGATCGATGGTTATCATTTTATCGGCAATATCAATATCCAATTTATTTACTTAATTTGACCAAGAGAGATGAAACGATTTTACTTTCAAATCGCTTCACTTTTCAATGGTACACTTGTTTTACCGCAAGAAACCTAAACTTGAAATGAGAAGAAAAGATTCTTATTTTGAACGGTGGCAATTTTTCAAGACTTTTGCCGGTCAAAAAAATCACTTAAGGCAATAGCCTTTTTTTACACAAGAACACCTTTCACCAAAGCCGATCTAAATGTTGGTCCAATTCTTGACAAAAATCCATATTTCAACAAGCGATAAATGTTATATAATTCAAATTCCTCGTAGTGCAATGCAATTAATAGAAAAGACAAGCCACCAGACTAGCAGAATAAGGAAAACCAATACAATGTTTCCTTTTATTACATATATACTAAGCTCGAAACCACAATAACAATACAACTGGGATGCATGCAAATAGAAGATATAATAGGATTCATTGGATTTCAATCATATGGGATTATTGAATAGCTAATAAAAAAAACTTTCTACCTACCTTTGCACCTCCTTTGTCACATAACTCTTTTTAGTGACAGCGTCAGAAATTATTTCTAAAGTAAGGACAGCATATCAAGGGATAAAACTTAAAAATTAATATTTGAGCTTCATTTTAGTTATATGAGCTATGTTTGTCTCTACGGTGACCATAAAGTGACACTTTTAGAATTGTATGTGGAGTTTTACATGGTAAAAAGTGAAATTCAAGTACTATTCATGTAAAATGACCGAAAAAAACATGTGCCCACTAGAAATTTCTGGAATCCCTCTGATTCGTACTTTTGGTCTAACGAAACTAAATAAATCACCCAAAACACAAAATTAGGGTCTGTCTAAAATCATTTGGAGTTTTAGTTTTCAGTTTCTAAAAAAAAAAAAAAAACACAAAGACCAAAACTAGTTTAGTTTTTATTTTTTACAAAAATACATTGTTGTTTGATTAGCCAGTTTATATTTTTTCTTTTACCAAATTTTATCTTAATTTTTCACCAATCTTATAATTGCATTTTTCTCCAACAGACACTTTCCCATAACTCCGAAGCACCACCATCGGTCAATACCACCACCACCACCTTATTCGTAGCACCACCACCATAATCGAATTCACAACACCACCACTAAGTTGTAATTTCACTCTCTCATGAAACCTGTTCGCACAACAAATGAAATAGGCTTGTTTTGAGGAAGCTTTTGCAGGGAGCAATAACAAGAGACACAACAACGGGATGGCGACGATGTGTAGATTTGTTGGTGGCGATGGTGGTGGGGTGGTGATGGTAGGGCAAATTGTGGGTTGTGCGACGAAGGTGGCGGCTTGCTAGAGGTCCCATTGGTTGTCCATGGCAATGGAGATGATGGGTTGAGGTCTAATTCATTATCGAAGGAGCAGGTTGGCGACGGGGGCCAGATCCGTGGGTGGCAGTGACAGGAGTGTGACGGTTGTGTGGCAAATCCGTGGTTATTGAACGAGACATATTTGTGGGTCACGACGGCGATAGGATGACGATGATGGAATAACCGCCGGTGGCGGTGTGAGCGTGTGTGGGAGTGAGGATGGTGGCCATGGAGGTGATGTGATAAAGGTTTGGCTGATGGAACGAAGTGCCTGCTGGTGATTGGTGGTGCTATGTGTGTGAGGGAGTTTTGTTAAAATGATGTTCATTTTTTTGTTTCTAACAAAGTTTGAAAGTTGGATTTTAAAACAAAACCAAAACTCAAAACTCCAAAATGGAGTTTCCAAAAACAGTCTCAATTTAAAAACCGGTTTATAAAACCGAAGAAAAAAAATAAAATAAAAATTATTTGCCAAAAGCATTTTTTTCTAAAGTTTACAAAATTAAAAAAAAAATTAAAAGTAAAAACTCTGTGAAATGCTACTAAAATTTAATCAAATGTTGGCTATTCCGATTATGTTGTCTCGCCACGATGATTGGCTACTGTAAAATTCTCCAATTGGACGGAACTCTCATCGTGGAATACCATGCAACTTCAATCCCATTGACGTAACACATTCTCCACCACACGAAGCGTTTTGTGTACAACTTCAACATCCAGAACTCCAATCAGACTCCATTACAGAGAACCCAAGACTTACCCCTTTCCCCTTCTCTCCCCTATCCGCTGCAACAAAAAGTGCACTCAAAACTCTGTACAGCGTATGAAGGGGCTGGGTATCACAGTGGCCATGGTATCAATGGCTCTGATGGTGTACACGTGCCAAGCGGGCAGCAGCCTCCACCCTCTGATCCTGATACCCGGGAGTGGCGGGAACCAACTGGAGGCCCGGCTGACAGCAGACTACAAGCCCGGTAGTCTGTTCTGCAACCGGGCGGGCTGGAACAAGCGGGCCTGGTTCAGGCTGTGGTTCGACCCGAGTGTCCTGTTGGCTCCTTTCACACGCTGCTTTGCCCAGCGGATGATGCTGTACTATGACCCGGACTTGGATGATTACAGAAATGCCCCCGGTGTTGAGACTAGAGTGCCTCACTTTGGCTCCACTGAATCCCTTCTCTACCTCGATCCTCATCTCAAGTAATTTCCCAGTCTCCATTTTAGATAAATGTGTTGTTTTCTCTTGTCATTTCATTCTTGCTAGCTAGACCAGACTTGCATGGATATGACAAGTTTAGGTACAAGGTTTATCTTGACTTTTGAACTAAAGTTTTGTTTTTTGAAGTTACTCTCTTGGTGTCATAATTTTTAAGATGCGGAATAGTACCCAGACGTTAGGATGTCACATGACACGTATTTGTCATGTTAAAAAATAGAACTTGAGAGCATTAGTACAGTGCTAGTTGAACCACAACCAAAAATGAGAAGTTGTAGGCATCATAGTTGTCACCACTTGTACAAGAGTATAATAAGTGTGATGCTTTGAGTCTCATCTTTTCTGCAGTAAGTTCGGTAGCTCTGATTGCGTCTCTAAGTACGATGGGGGACAAGCGTACTGCTAAGTTAATTTAGGTATGGGCTACTAAGTTGTACTAGCTAATGGTGAACTGTATGTGTCTACATTGTATTCAATATAGTCTCAGCCGTTGTCGAACCAGGGGTTCTAATTCTTCCTAAATTAGAGCAATTCAGATTGATGTGGCTCACTGAGAACCGAGTGTCCCTGATATTTTAGTAGGTGGGGATCTTTGAAACATCATGGTGCTATCTTCTTTTGTTGTTTGTAATTTTGTTGCACTTTGCGCACTTCTGTTGTTAGTGGGCACAGTTCTGCTGTGGAGTTGATCTTTGGTGGCGCCATGATAGCCTTACTGGTTTTGTCTCTAGAAGATGGCATTTGGGGAAGGAATAAAACTTTGACAACTTGAGAATTCAAGCACAAAACAATGGAAAAACGAGCAAAGAACACTGCAAAAACAAGCTTAAAGCATAATAAAAATAAGGTTTGATAGTTAAGAACACACAAAGCTACTAGACTAAAGTGCCAGGGATCCCGCCTTTTATAGGTGAGTCGACTACCATTGCAGCAAACAACGAGCAAAGAATACTGCAAAGACAAGCTCAAAGCATAGTAACAAAAAGGTTTGATAGTTAAGAACAACCCATAGCT
The DNA here is from genome assembly GCA_033065855.1 of Escallonia rubra. Taxonomy (NCBI): domain Eukaryota; kingdom Viridiplantae; phylum Streptophyta; class Magnoliopsida; order Escalloniales; family Escalloniaceae; genus Escallonia; species Escallonia rubra. The sequence continues at coordinate 17,037 of JAVXUO010000759.1, read as the reverse complement.
ACTAAAGTGCCAGGGATCCCCCTTTGAAGACATAGATCCAAGTTATCATTATATTGAGGCAATTAATTTCAAGCAACAGCTCTAACTACAATAAGCAGGTCAATCTCGTAGATGATTTGGTTAGTAGGTCAAGTTTTGCCTTGGAAAATCCTGCTCACAAAGGCAGTAGACGGCAGTGGTCGGGGATAAGTTTCTGAGATCACAAATGTGATTTTGTCTTTGGTGATGGTGGATGAACTATAGAAATCAGTTTCAGGTAGCACATTGCAATTGGTTCCTTTGCTGGATAGGGTGCCAAACAGTTTGAGCATAAGGGCAGGCAAGAGATGCAAAGAGCTAGCTCAATTGCTGGAATCAAATACCCCGTTGAGTACCGTAGCCATCTTTAGGAAGGACACCCTGAGGCATAAATCTGTCTTCGCTCCTTAGTCTCTGCAGTTTAGAGAAAAACCGGAGTGAAAGCACATTTGAAAACCTGTCTTTTATCCAAACAATGTTAGACCAGTGAACTTTTAGTGACTGAACTTGCTGCTTGGAGTTGTATCCTTAAGGCACTATCATATTTGGAAGTAAGCCAGGAGGAATAAGGATACATGATGTCTTAGTTGAGAAGACACATAAGGATGCCAATTCCATGAGCTGCCGTTCATGAGACTTACAACCTTAGCATCTTCATGTCTAACTGAATCACATGCTACCCCATCTCCTTAATTCAACTTCCAAGCAAGTATTGAATCATTGGTTAGGTCTCTGGGAATGATACTGCCAAGAGGCAGTTCCCAATATGTAATAAATACTTCAAATCTACTTCTTGCATGCGGATCCTTGTAGATAATTTGATGTTTGTATCACATCCGTAAAAGAATTTTTCTCCAGAGCAAACTTTTTGAAAAGTTTTTTGCTGTGCACTAAGAGATATTTGTATTATCGGCCATGAAAGAAGCATTTATTTGGGTGCTCATTTCCATTACTTGCTCCTATTATGAAGCCAATAGGACTGGATCTTCTGGCTGATCTTAGTGGTATCAAGTAACTTACCCTTGGTCTGATAATTTTAAAGACACCTCAACTGCGCTAAAAGTGTTAACTTTTTATCTAAATGAATAGGAGGATTGAAGTGAAGCCATCTGGAGACTTTCTATAACTGTTTATCAAAATTCATATAAGTGAAGAGCGAGATCAGCCCAAATACGCGTTCCTCTTACCGCTAATGCATGTAGTTGGCCTTTTCTGGTAGTACTTATGTAATGCGCCTTTTGTTATCTGGGAAATTTTTCCAAAGTGCTCTGCCCCATCAATTTGTACTTTCTGTTGCCTAAATTCATACCAAATCAATACTGGTCATAGTTCACAATTTGCTATATACACGACTCAATAAGACGATTTTCATGGCCGACTCTTTTCGGGAATCAGTCTACCTCTTTTCCAAAGTGCTCTGCCCCATCAATTTGTACTTTCCGTTGCCTAAATTCATACCAAATCAATACTGGTCATAGTTCACAATTTGCTATATACACGACTCAATAAGACGATTTTCATTGCCGACTCTTTTCGGGAATCAGTCTACCTCTTTGGCAAGTGATTAAACGCTCGTTAGAATTGACATCATTCATTATGTTATGTTTGTGATGAAGCATTTGCTTTGGCAGGCAAATTACATCATACATGGCACCCTTGGTGAAATCTCTAGAGGAACTTGGCTATGTGGATGGCAAGACCCTCTTCGGAGCACCATATGATTTTCGGTATGGCCTAGCAGCAGCAGGTCACCCATCCCATATTGGTACCAAGTACCTCGAAGATCTAAGAGCCCTAATAGAAGATGCAAGCGCTAGCAACGGAGGGAAGCCAGTAATACTTCTCTCCCACAGCTTAGGAGGCCTATTTGCCCTCCAGCTCCTCAACCGAAACGCGCCCTCTTGGCGCCAAAAATACATCAAACACTTTGTTGCACTGTCCGCACCATGGGGTGGCACGGTCCAAGAAATGCTCACTTTTGCGTCGGGATATTCATTAGGCGTGCCCCTAGTTGATCCGTTGCTAGTCCGAGAAGAGCAAAGGAGTTCCGAAAGCAACTTATGGCTCATGCCCTCACCTAAACTCTTTGGTCGCGACAAGCCTCTCGTCGTGACACCAAATGCAACATATTCAGCATATGACACCGCGCAGTTTCTTGACGACATTGGTTTTCCTCAATGTGTTGGTCCTTATAAATCGCGTATTCTGCCGTTGATAGAAGAATTAGTAGTACCAGAAGTGCCAGTAACGTGTATAATCGGGAGCGGTATCAAGACACCGGAGACCTTGTTCTACGGAGACGCGGGATTTGATGAGCAACCAGAGGTGGTTTATGGGGATGGGGATGGTACGGTGAACATAGTGAGCTTGCTAGCACTTGAAGCAAAATGGGGTGAGGAGAACAACCAAACCCTCAAGATTATTAATGTTAACGGGGTTTCTCATACGTCTATACTCACAGATGATACTGCACTGGATGAACTATTTGGAGAAATTTCTTGTATTAATTCGCAGATTATGAGCTCAGTTGCTTAAAGGACACATTCTATGAAATCTCAATTTTTGGCAAGACAAACAATGACTGTTGCTTGAGTAGCTAGGCCAAGGATGTATTTGCAACTGGTTAATGTATGTGGTAAGTTAAGGGAATTCTTACTTGCAACCCACAAAAATCTCATGCACATAGCGTAAAGTTACACATACGTGAGGTTTGAACCTGAGTTGCAGCATTCTCCGGTTTTTTAGTGAAGTTTCCACCATGGAACATCGCACCCGCTTCTGTTCTCAGTCCAAAACTCACTATGTCAATGACGATTCCTCTACGGAACCTCGCACCTGCTCTCGCTCCTGTCCACGCTCCGTGCAACTATGGTCCGAATTATGTTAGTTTTTTTGGACTATCTGTTGTAGAATGCCCAAGTTTATTACTCATTCCGAGGAGCTGGAATATATTAGAATGCATAGGGTCGAATAAGATATTCATATACTTTTTTAGACAAAAATTCAGGTAAGGGCCATTCAACTTATGGGTCAGTCAGCATTATTAAAATGGTGTCAGTACGCAGAGAAGCATGCATGTGGAGGTTTAAGACTTGAGGGCAAGGGGCAAAAAAAGTGAGACAAAGTGCCAAGGAAATGCTGATTGGCATGGCATTTCAGACCACCAAACGCTTAACCATCTTGTCGTGAAGATAATGTGTTGTTGACTAGAAAAATTGCCCTCCCACCTTAAACATAAAGTGGATGGAACTTAAATTGTTGGGTTGTGTGGCCTTTAGTTTGCTTAGTTGAACCAACTACCATCAATAATTTCAAGGGACACCGAACTACTTGTATAAGTGAAGAGCCACCCAATGCTAGTCATTGTCCTCAACTGCATAAGCTTAGATAAGGAGTTGTTACATGTGATGGTCAATAAGAATCAAACCTTTCATCAACTGTCCACCTGCTTTCCCATGATATGATATTAGCTTTTATACAGGGAACTGTACAATTTATTAGAGCACGTGATATAACTTTGTAGAATTGTAACCGCTCTAAAGACATTGCATTCTTTGGTTCCGAATTTGTTCTTTAAAATTTCAAAATAGAAGTTCATCCGCCATATATTTTATCCCAAAAAAAAGGTTAGTTACACCCAGGTTTTGGAGGTTGGGATGAAATTATGTGCGTGTCCATCAGTTAGACAAATAGCACTGATCACGAAGTACATAAGGTTTGAACGAAACGACTATATTGCCCATGACTTAGAAGGTAAATGACATGATATCCCTTTTATCTCTGGGAACCAGCCACCATTGCCTCCACACGCTCATGGCACCACCGCAGTTATACCACAAACCAACATCATCAACCACCACGCACCATGACCATATCCTCCATGAACAACCACCACGGCACCACCCAACACCACTATCCAACACAAGCTCACCCCGACCATTGCCACCGCCACCTTTACACAGCAGCCTACCACTAACTTCAACCCCACATCATGTCGTGGCTACCACAACCAAGATATCCTCACTACTGCTGCCCCACATCACAGCCTCGTTCACGCGGCCCATAGTTCTCCCACCACCACCATCGTCCAACCATTGCATCAACCATAATTTGGTGGCAGGTGTGTGTTGTGTGGTGGTGGGGGTGTGGTGATAGAGCATCGCTAGGGAAGGAATGGTGGCAGATGGTTGGTGGTATTTGGGGTGACACATAAGTGGTGTCGTGGTGGTGATTGGTGGTTGGAGTTGAAGTAGGGGGTTTAGGGAATTAGGGTTGGTGTTTGGAGTTGAAGAAGGGGGGAAAGAAAGAGGGAAATAGTGAGGTGGGAAAGAAAGAGATTAGGGAATTAAGGTTTTGTTTACACCAGAAAATATCTTTTTCACTAATGAGTTCACTTTGATTACTTTTTATTATTATTTCTGAAGAGATAATGGAAGATTCAATAAGTGAAAGAAACCAACTTCTGAAAATATGTTTCTATTGATAAGGGATAAGTGTGGTTGGTTACTTATTAGTGGGTAGTTATTTTCTAAGTGGATAGTTCATCTCTAAGTGAGTAGTTTCTTGTAATGGTAGTTATTTTCTACAAAACTTCTAGTATATATAGTGGGTCAAAGAAGAAGCAGAGGACGATCACAATCATCAACCAGACAAATAAGTCTTTTTCTTTCTTTTGTTTAGAGGCTTTTGCTGCCATCGATAGGAAGTTCAGTTTCCAGACTTGGAAACATTGCTGTGTAAACATTCACAATCAATCGAAAACTCTCTTTTTGTCGTTTATGGGCGCGCAATCGTTCTACTTTCTACTTTTTATTTTCATTTTCCATTTTCAGAGAAGTCCCCAAGCCCTAGGAGCAAAAAAGATCCCGCACAGTTCATCAGTTGTGTCGCAGGCGCACGATCGATAGTGAGTTTACCCAGCAGCACAAACAAGTTTCAAACTTAGGTCCCGTTTGACAGGGCTTTTTTTTCAGTTTTGAAAACTAGAAAAAATAATCGAGTTTGGTAACCATTTTTCGTTTTTTTTTTCCTCAGTTTAAAAAACCAGTTTTTAAACCAAGACTGTTTTTGAAAACTCCAAAAATGAGTTTCGGTTTTTTTTTTTTTTTTGAGACCACCACCATCCCACCGCCGGCAGCCACCTCTGGCGACCACCGTCGGCCACCGCCACTCCCCACCACAAAAAAAAAGCTAAAAATAAAAACTGGGTTATCAAACACCCACTTGTTTTTGTAAAAAAAAAATTAATTAAACTGCTCTTTAGTGTTTTTTTTTTAAAAACTAAAGAAAAAAAAAAAACTTTTGTCAAACAGAGCCTTAATCTTCAAATTATATACTGTATAAATATAGTATTGATATTTTTAAAAATACGTATTGATGACATCAGCAAAAAAATACTTTTTCAACAAGTCAATGATGGTAAACACGGCTGATAACTTTACGAAGTTGTTGGTCATGATCTGTTACATTTTCAAACTTTTTTTCCTTAATTGTAATTTTATCATAACCTCATGGAGACCTGGTTGTAATCAACCCCAAAAAAGAATAAGTCTTCTAATATTGTTGTATCAAGGTATGATATCCAAAATCTTTATTTTCCTTTCCAGTGTGAAGGTTGGGTTTTGTCGAGGGATGAACTTTTGTTGCTAAGTTGTAATCGTAGGAGGATAGTTATAGCTTCTCGTACAGTGATAATTAATTGACGTTAAATTTAGTCAGTGACATTTTTTGTAACACTTTCAGCAACAATTCTTAGCAGCTCCTTTTTAGCGTCCCTAAATAAAAGACACTAAAATTATTTAATAATTATTAATTGTCGTTATACAGGAAGTTTTAACTATCTTCTTACAACTCGGATAGCAGCTAGGGGTGAGCACCAAATCATTCAAACCGATTTGAACCGCTCAAACCGAACCAATCCAATACGAACTGATATGGGTAAAAAGTACCACCCGTGAGATGGTAACACATGTCACCATCTGATAGCATCAGAACCATGAATAAATGAGCAGTTGAGGCTATTCATCTTCCCCATTATTTCCACCATCCATTATGGTGGTAACCCCCAAATTCATGGGGAGTAATTATTCATTAACATAGGTAACCTCCCATTAATCTGATAACTCCCCAATTAGGAGGGAATTAACTAACCACTAATGGGAGACCCTATAAAAGGAAAATGCGGGAATGAAGAAAGGTAAGTGATTTTACAACTACATTGAGATTAAATCCATCTTGAGTTTACTCTAACTTAAGCATCGGAGATTTCCCGCCGAAAATCTCTCCGGCGAGTCACCGGTGTTGTCTCTTTGTTGTGCAGGTCTATTCACGAATTAAGTTCCGGATTTCATCCACAACACGAACCATCCAAAGATCTTAGCGGTTTGGTTTCACATTTTCCAAACCGACCTTGGTTCGGTTTGGTTCACGGTTCACATTTTTTAAACTGATTTCAAACTGAACCGAACCAACTAATGATATGTTAATGTATTTTTAGTAACATTTCATTGATAATTACACATATAAGGTACTAAGTAACTCCAAATAAACAAATCTTGAAAGTTAAAAGAAACGAAAATATCAACAACACATAGAACACGAAAAATTTGTGACCAATATCTAGTTTATATTTACTCATTCTTCCTCATTCATCAATGAAAACTTATATATCGAATGAAACAAGATTATTATGCAATTTAGAAAAAATATAACTTCAATTAGTTGTGTGTAAAGGAATAACGCCTTTAAGTGGGCAAATCGATCCAAACCAACTAAGTCGAACAGTTTAAACCGACCAAACCAAACCGAACCGTCCAAAACGACGGTATTTGGTTTGATTCGGTTCACAATTTTTTAAACTGAGGGGTAACGGTTCGGTTTGCGGTTTGACCCCCAAACCGAACCGTGCTCACCCCTAATAGCAGCAACAAACTTTCCTTTATTGGGAGGGGGGACTGTTCCATTGAATTGTTCATGAACCTCACGAAGCTCGAGCCCCGGGTTTGCCTTTAGTTTTAGTTTGTTTAGTATACGAGCGATCTTAAAAATTACATGCTCGTTGATCAATATTCGTCGTTGAAGGGGGAAAATTGAGGAGGTTGCTTCAACCAGGGTTGTGGATAAAAAAAATTGACCATTGCTCCAGTGTGTATATCATTTTGTTGAAAATTTGAAATACCTTTTAGCAAAAACTTTGTGTATTCTATGTCTTCTATTTTCTCGTTTAGTAAATGTCCTTTCATAATTTCGTAAGTGACTCCAAATAAGATAAAAATCATACTCATGTTCGAGTTAGTTCTATAATCGTCGAAGCTTTGAGAGGAACTTTTTAACTTAAGCAAGATGCGACATTAAACTTTATCTTGAACCTCAATATATTTATAATATTCACCCTTCTTGTGAGAGCAATGCACATTTGTTTATGCTAAGTTGAATAAGAGTCTCTTCGGAACAACGGATATCCTTCTTGAAACAAAAGCATGATTCTTAAAAGCAAAACTCAAATTAAATTTAGATTGCTTTAAAAAAAAGATTCTAGTGTTGAAAAATCACAGATCACTTGTCTTTTTAACCTCTCAACTTCACTTCAGCCGCTAAAATGACTACACATTTCAATTCTAGGAAAAAAAAAGTTCAAATGACCCAAAATTTTCTCTTATACATACATAATATATCACTTCTTTTTATATTAAATATTTTCCTTTCTTTTATGTGTTTAAAATAAAATATAGTCTGCAATATGTCACACCCACCTGTACTCTGCACCAAAGAATATTAGTCAAATCTCTACTTCCCACTTCCCACTTCCCACAGCCCCCTTCATTAATTAAAGCAAATCCCAAGAGTTAATTAATAATAATACAGTAATTTGATGTAAGAGCCACCAAAGAGCAGAGAGCAAAAGAGGCAGACCACACGCTTGGCGCCGCACGTGCCAGTGTTTCCCGTCCCCTAAAGCAAAGCAAATTGCATGATAAAGCGGTCAAACCCCAAGACCCAGATTGGCCGAATCGAGGCACACCATGTGTACAGTCCAGTCTTCAATCGTACTGGTCAAACCCAGCTGTGTGTTGCCCAACTTTATCAAAGCCCCCCCCCCCCCCCCCCCCTCTGGTGGACCCTATCACACGAGCCGCTAGCTGGCAGCTTTCCTCTTCTTTAATTTCATGTTTCTGTGTCCCTTTATCCTCCTCACCAATACTCATAATAATTTACTTATCACACACACACACCCATCTGTTCGTCAACATTTTTTTATTAGTGTTCACCTTCGGCTCGTTTACTTAAAAAGGCTTTAACTCTCGCCCGCATCATTTGGTGAATGAGTTGATTCACGAGCCGAGGTTGGTTGTGGATGACTTAGTTCATGTATCGATAGAAATCAGCACTACGTTAAATCAAATTTAGAAACTCGTTCTCACAATTTTGAAAACGAGTATCAGAAAATTAATTGAGATGCGTCATGACTATTTGACGAGAACATATATAACGGTTATGATGAATTTTAGTTGCTACTTCCTTTACCATTCGTGCTCGCGTAATGAAAAGAATAATAGCGTACTTAGAAAACAACATTTGCACCCGAAAAAGGCATAGATATAAGGGTGTGTTTGGATGAGGTATCGCAACCGAGAGTTTCACCTTTGTTGAAGATTTAGATGAAATCCATTCTTTAGTAAGTGCAAAACTGAGTATGTGAAACTTGAGAGAGCGATTTGGAATTCTGAAAGTCTCAGTTAAAATAATCACTCTAAACTAATTATTTTTTTTATCAAATTTATAAAAAGATTACCTTGCATAATTCAAGGCTAATCTTATACCACATTTCTTGCTCCTTTTTCAAAATTTTCGCAGACAAAGAAAACATTAAAGGTGTATTTGAAACTTTCTTCATTCAAACACACAAACTTTGTCCTTTTTTGAACAAATTATTGTCAAATAAAATTGATGGCACACGAACAAGCGTGACCCCTGGACTGCGGCGTACGCCGTTCTGTTGACCCTCTGACCAAAGACCCTGACGTTGCGTCTCTGCGATTTTTCATTATCCGTGACTTTCAAGGCTCCCTTCTAAATAAAGTAAAATTTTATTACACCATTTTCAAGAAACAAAATTCACTTCCCAAAGTAACTACAAATAAATTAATTAAATAACTCAAGAAAGGGAAAACCGGACATTTGGGTCACTCTGCACTGGTTTATCACTGCACGTGTGGTGAGGACAGGCACCAAACAGCATACTACCTGCTATAGCCCGCACCACGCAGGTTAATATTCATGAAGTAGATAAATTTAGATCACGTACTTTTTCCTTTTAGATTTTTCATTTGAGTTCGAATCTAATTCGCCGTATTTGTTGGTGTCAAACTTACGTACCCTGCATGTGCTCCACACACGGGTCCTTGTGCGCTTCGGCCCGACATAAGTGCAGGAATCGGAGACTCAGATGTATGTGGCGGCCTTGTAAATTCTCAAGGCGCAATACTCCCTGCCGGTTATATTAGAGCCTTATGGTCCGGCATTCTTTCGACCAAATTTTTTTTTGAATATGTAAAGAGTGAAAGAGAGGAAATGGAGGATTTTTTCAAAAAAAGACAAACGTTCAAGAGAATAACGATACTGTTTAAAATTTTTGAGCGTTCATAAAGTCAGACAAAGCAAAACTAAACTCTTGAGCTTGACCAAGCAAGGTAAATCTTCAATTATTGGGCCTCTACCATTTACTTTGACCGTGAACAAGACAAACATGCAAAAAATTATAAAAATAACGTAATGCAATCGAGAAAATAAATGCGAGAATAACAATATTTAATTCCATTCTTTTGAATACAATTGCACTGGAAAATTTGTCGTGACACATGACCTGCTATAGCCCGTACGAACCCGGTCAACAATCAACATTCACATAATAAAAAAGGAGGACTAAAATAATGAAAATAAGTTGTGTAGGGTTTTCAGCACCTGCCCAAAAGGGAAGCAGAAGAAGAGGAGGGTCTCACTCACATTACAGAGAGGGAGCTTTTTCTTCTTGTCTCTCTCTCCTCTCCCTTTTCTCTCTAAAACTTGGTATGTCTTTTGAGTCCACTCACACTCCCACATCAAATTGACCTAAATCTTGTTGTAATTTGTCGAATTTCCTTCCAATTTATGAGTGAAATTGTAGTGTGATCACACTGTACATTTTGTTATCATTTCTTTGATTACCCACTCTTGATTGCTTCTTTTTTTATTTTCTCTGATCTGAGTTTGAATCATTTCAGTCTTTTTGAGCTTCAAGAGCAAGCTTTGAAGTGAACTTTTTGGGTATTAGGGAAGAAGATTGCTACCCATCATGTCATTTGATCATGATGATGGTGGTGGTATGAGTGAAAATGAAAAATACTGCTCTTTTGACCATAGAGAAAAGAGATCAGATAAAGCACACCCAAAAGAAACTCATGAAGAAAAGATGTCCCCTTTGATGTGTATTCTTGAATCTTGATTGCAATGGTCAATGATAGAGATATATAGAGACTAGAGAGAGAGAGAAAAACAGAAAGAGATAAAGAGTGTAAAACTCTTTTCTATCCTCTTTTTTCATCCACACGCTTCAAGTTTGGTTCTTTTAGATGTGCTGTGTCTTCAAGAAGGCTAGTTATTTGCACAAAGGGTATTTGTGTTTCTAGGGTTTTGTCAGGTTTTTCACCAGGTGCTTGTGAAAATGCCGATGTATCAGCCATCTGGTAGGAGGAGAGATGGGGATGTGAGATTTGAAGTGGGCAGTGGTGGGCAGGTGTTGGATCTGGAAACTGCTGTGAAAGATGGGATTTTGGGTGGTGGTGATGGGTTGCTCTGCCCCGGTGCTGCCGCCGTCCCCACCGGGGAGAAATTGGATCTGAAGAAGATGATTACGGAGCTCGAGTCCATCGAGGTCCCTTCGGTCTTCATTTGCCCGATTTCCTTGGAACCAATGCAAGATCCTGTGACCCTTTGCACGGGGCAGACCTACGAGAGGTCCAACATTCTCAAATGGTTCTCCTTGGGGCACTTCACTTGCCCCACCACAATGCAAGAGCTTTGGGATGATTCTGTCACGCCAAACACCACCCTTTACCATTTGATTTACAGCTGGTTCTCGCAGAAGTATGTGGCGATGAAGAAGAGGTCAGAAGATGTGCAAGGGAGGGCTTTGGAGATGTTGGAGAAATTGAAGAAGGTCAAAGGTCAAGCTAGGATTCAAACACTGAAGGAGCTGAGACTAGTTGTCGCCACCCATGATTCAGCCAAGAAAACAGTGGTGGATAACAATGGGGTAAGTTTCATCTCTTCTTTACTGGGTCCTTTTACAATGCATGCAGTTGGGTCCGAGGCGATTGGGATTTTGGTTAATTTGGAACTGAATATTGATGCTAGAACTAATCTGATGCAACCCACAAAGATTTCTTTACTGGTGGACATATTGAATGAGGGGTCAATTGATACGAAAATCAATTGCACAAAGTTGATCGAGATGTTAATGGAGGGAAAGGATTCTGGGGCAGAATTTGTCTCAAGTTTGAGTCTTCTGGTTGGGGTAATGAGGTTAGTAAAGGACAGGAGACATGCAAATGGGGTATTAGCCGGACTCGGATTGTTGAAGAAGATCTGTTCACATGAAACAGTGAGGAGCTCAGTTGTGAGTATAGGAGTTGTTCCTCAATTGGTTGATATGTTACCCAATTTAAATGCAGAGTGCCTAGAGTTAGCCCTTTACATCCTTGAAGTTCTGTCCACCCTACCAGAGGGAAGATTGGCTTTAAAGGATTGCCCTAGCACTATTCCCAACGTTGTCAAGTTGTTGATGAAGGTTTCAGAGAGTTGTACTCAGTTTGCTTTATCGATTTTGTGGGCAATTTGCAAGCTAGCGCCAGAAGAATGCTCGGCGCTTGCTGTTGATGCAGGTCTAGCAGCAAAGCTCCTCCTTGTAATTCAGAGTGGTTGCAATCCGGTCTTAAAGCAACGGTCATCTGAGTTGTTGAAACTCTGTAGTCTGAATTACACGGCTACCATCTTCATTTCCAAGTGTAAGCTAACAAGAACAATACATTGAAGGGAAGTGTAGAATTGTTCATATATACCAAGTCATTTTCCTTCTGCCTCGAAAAAATTGGAGCTGTAGAGCTTGCTGATCCGAGACGGTTGGAAAGAAAGTGAAACGGGTTCGAAGAGGTACCGTTTCTTAATGTCCTGTGCATATCAAAGAATTTTGGTTTATTGTTGGTTCACGCGAAAACAATTCATAATGTGGATGGCTGTGTTCCAATAAATGGCAAGTCTGTAATCCAATTTGATCCCTATCTCACTGTTGTGGTGCCGTTCACATTCATGCGAGCGCAATTGGCCTGATCTTAGCAATATTGTTGGGTGAGTTGGGATGTGATTCAAGTGAACACTGGTGAATGGATATGAGGGAGTGGATAGGATTGTGGCAGTTTGGGATCACAATCACAATTGTTGTTCTAGTTCAATTATTGGCTTCCCTGTTCCGTCTGTCCAAATCCTCCCTCATGGGGTCTTCCTAATTCAGTTTTGTTCATTTGTCAGGGGGATGTTTCACTTCGAGTCCCACCATTGTAGAGTTTTTGACCTTTCAACATTATTAGTTGATCTGTACAATGCATTTCCGTTCTTCATTTACTTGACAGCTACATACTTGCACACTTTTGTTTTCACATACTGAACTAGTAGCCGTTCTGCTGATTTCTCCTCTTTATCGTTCTAATTTTGGCGGACGCCCCTCGGGTCGCCATTATGACGATGCCTTCGCCTGCTCTTTTTGGTACTGTTTTTCTACCATTACGATCTTTCTATTTGTGTTCTCGGTACTTGCCAAAGAAATAAAATAAAGAAAATAAAGTTGGTGTTTTCTCAGTTGTATGAGCTAATTGTTTTTCTCTGGAATTTTGGATATTGTGAGCTGTGAGCAGAAAGAGAAGAGAGTGGGTGAACAGAGACCGTCATCTCTGTTCGGTGATGACCATTGAGGGCAAAAGTGATTATGGGGTACAATTGTTGTTATCTGGAAAGTGCTGATGACGGGAAAAGCTTGTCAGTTGTCACCCTCAATCAAAACTGCTTAACTCAAGCTTTCTTTATCCAGGAAGGACTAGGAATGGCAAATTGAAAGTTGAATGGGAACCTTCATTGACAGAACAGCTCTTCTAATTTTACCTTCAGAGCCATTACTCACTATTGCATCATTTACACTATAGCTTCTATGTACCTCAAAATGAGATTAGATGGTAACATGCAAATGCCACCAAAAGCTAGGATTCTAAATGAACCCAATAGGGCTCCGGCTTGATACAGCTAGGCCGCGAGGCTGCACGTTTTAGGCATATAGTCACATGGAGCCAATATGTCAAAATCCAGCAGTCTGTGCTCTGTAGTCGAGTCATGCCTAATTATTATTATAGATCTAAAACCGGAAAAGATTCAATGTTGAAGGAGTTAGTCATGTTGATTTCTGTCTCTCAAAATATTTTGTACCGGAAATATTATGAACGCAACTTATTTGCAATTTTCGTGAAGAGACTGTTTTTGCGTTCCGAATTCAAGTCGCAACAGCAGTTCTGCCGTGTTGAAGTCATCGGCGTATTTCCCTCTAGAAGGGGACTGGTACAAAGAGAGTGACAACTAGGTGGCTGGGTCATGGTTGCGTTCCTGAGTTGGAGTTGTTAAATGGACACTTTGCCTGCTGCATTTTCTTGCGAGTGAGTGCTAGTTAGTGTTTGCTGTTCCAAGGCCATTATATTGAGTTGAACTTTCCATGATTTATACACAGAATGGACGACCACGTTCTCTCCATGGGACCAGCAAGAAAAGGAAAAAGATAACTAAAGGAGGGTTGAAAAGAGCACCAGACACTGCCTTACCTTAAAAGGAGAGTGGGCAACTAGTGTTTGTTGTCATTGGCAATTTTAGGATCTTTGACTGAGACCAAGTGGCCAGTATCTTGTGAGGATTTCAAGAATGCCACTAAGCTTAGAGATGAAGCCACTCAAATCAAAGCTTTTGTTGCATTAAAATTCAAAAGTTTTGGGGTGACATTTGGATCCCATCTTTCTTTTGGGTACTACGAACCAGTCTTACTAGAAACATTGTGAAGCACGATCGCCAAGTAGACATTGACATAAAGTGAACGGGAGTACAAGTGAACCCAACTTTCATCTTTTGTTATTATTTCCAAATAGCCATGTAAAGAGGATGGTGGATTGTTCAATTAGTACGCAACGGTTTTTGATGGTACGAGACCATCAAAAAAATTTAGTTTTTATAGACAATTAGACATTTTGAATGTTATCAGATGGAGTGTAGAATTTGCTTCGGTTAATGTTTCTATCGCTTTATCTTAATCAAGAAAGAGAGGGTCAAATTTTTGTTTATGGAGCTCTTCGAATTTCTTTCACAAAGCCTTCTGTTCATTTTTTCAATGCATTTATATTTATATTTGGTATATGGAGTTCTTAAATTGCGTCTTAGAGTTAACCTTGCTTGCTACTCAAACTAAAACACAAGGTCTGACAATTCTTCGCATCAAAGTTAAAGTCTTCATGTGATTCGCAAAAAAACTTCAATATAACGGTGATAGTGATAATATGGTATAACCAATGAATGGAATGAGAGAATAATAGAAACTTAACCCCTTATTATCTCGGTATCCACTCATCCCGTTAAATCTCACCCGTCTGTTATACCACATCATTTCTATTACCGTTACGCTATAAATGATTCGCCTAATTTTAAAGTCAGAGTTTGGGCCTTAGCTACTAAATATCAAAGAGCATACTAACTTTGCACTTTTACTATTTCACGTTCCTTGTGGTCGCTGCTAAAATGCTGGTGCGCAGTCAACTTGACTTACTAGATGAAAACAAATGGGAACCCATCATTAACCCGCCTCTTCTATTAAAGTCCAAATTGTAGGCATAAACTCATAATAACTTGTCACCTACATGAGACACTTTCACATCTACTCCTTCTTGACGATCTGTAAACTGCATATAGATAAATAGATGTCCCTATGATCTGGATGGCTAGATGCTTCGAATGTGAACTAACATGGTCATTTTCATGGGCAGCGGCTACGTTTTGCTATCACTCCACCACATAATTAAACTTCATCGTCCAAAACTAGCTAGGCTTAGGTTTAGGCTTTGTCTAGGTTGGCGCAAGATCCGAGGAAGATATAAAACGGCTGCTCTGCTTCACGTGGAGCTAAGCAGCTACAGACTGCTGTGAGCATTATTTGTAATACGTGCATAATTTGAGTTCTGCTATGTTTATGCATGTGATGGACAGAAGCAGCTTTTGCTGACGAAGTTTTTTGACTTTCAAATCACTCAGCCCAAAAAAAAAAAAAAAGTTGACTTTCACATCAGAAACGAAATACCACACATGTTATACGGTTTATTTTGTCAAATCTTTGTAGAGTTTTTTTTATCCAAATATAGTGATAGGGATAAAAAAAAAATTATACTAATTAGCATAAGCTACGCGTCACCCACAATAGTTATATATGATCAATTTATTAATTGAGCTCTTATCCTATTGGATATGGACCGGATAATGTAATTGTATAGGGTAATTACCGTTGAAGTGATCTAATCCTCTTATAAGAAAATAACCTCCTCACTCTATATTTATAAAGGCCTCTAAGAGGTCTAGGTTTTTCTCCATTGGAAACTGATTTAGGCATCGAAGACCCTATGCCGAACACCCTTCCTTGTTGTAAATGTTGTTTGTCTCGTGTTGCATATCTTTATGTCGTGTTAGAAAGTCATCTAGATCTCTTCCGCAAATGCTTGGCACCATCCTTGCGACCCAACTAGCCGCTCTTCCAAAGAACTAATGGCACAAATGCTAGATCTTTCGAATCAGTTATATCGCCCGATTCTCTGCACCACTAGTTAACCCCACAGTTCCGGCAGTGAATACAGTCGCTCCAGCGATCAATGCTCATATGCTTGAAAACAGACACACTGCCAAGCGACAACTAAACGGCACATCGATTCGATGTCCTTGGAAAAGTGGACCATTCTAACCACTTTACTCGAGCAAATCTTCAACAATATCAAGAATTAAGATCTCCTCTGTTGGCCAAGTCCGACGCACTTCCTTTCCGAGACGAACTGTCGCCAACTTTATTGCCACTTCCATAAGGTTCATGGCCACCTCATAGAGGATTGTAAGGTATTCAGAGAAGAAAATCGAGAGCCTTATTGCTCACAGATATCTCAAAGACTTTTGTCCATAATCTTGGAAAAGGAAATTGAAACAACTGCCCCTGGAACAACAATAAGCCGGAGGTTCAAGAAGATGCACCCAAGGATGCTTTTCTGGTGACCAATACAATTTCAGGTACACTTTTTTTCAGAGGTGCTTCACAAGAGCTCGCAAAGCATGCGCGCACCTAGTAAACCTGACTCAAGGCCTTCCTAAGCGCTCTAAATATTCAATCTCTTTATGATGACTCCAATTTGAATTGAAGGGAGTACAACACCCACATGACGATGTTGTGGTCCTCGCACTCTGGGTAAATGCTTTCGACATTAAAGGCTACTCATAGACAACTATAATTCCACAAATCTTTTGTTCTTCGACGCCTTTCAATAGCTGAACCTCCCTCGAGAAATGCTAAGCCCTGTACAGTCGCCACTTTTTGGTTTTGTCGGTAATTTTGTAAGAATTGAGGGCTCTCTCGCCATCTCTTTGGTAGTAGGACCGACACTGCGCCTGAACACCCCGAAAATTTTCTTTTCCTTGTGCGAAATTAGTGTTTTTGAATAAATAAGTTTGTGGTATTTTATTAAAATTAAAAAAATGGTTTGGGATTGTTTTTGAAATTTTCGGTCGAATGAAAAGTGGTTTTATTCGAATCAAAATGAAGGAAAATGGTGTTTAGGAGTTTCTGAAGTTTTTTATCGAATTAAAAGTTTTAATTCGAATGAAAATAGTTTGGCTTCGAATGAAAATGGGTTTTGCTTCGAATGAAAAGATTTT